>CABFVX010004744.1:33538-59418 GCA_902151425.1 Timema shepardi
TCAGAGGTGAAGGAAGGGTTTGGTAATAAGATAAATCTGTGCCGGGACCGAGGATTGAACCCCGGCCGCCAGCATAGAAGTCTGACACCTTACCCCTAGACCGCCAGGTCACCTAATGAAAGTTCTCAAGCCTTTGTAAAACTCCTTGTTTCTCGCTAGAAACTGTAATAGATGCGCAGGTCTCCAACTCACAACAAATATGGATGTCTGCCAGCTAGCCCCGACTTATATTCAATCTCTCTTATGATCCGCCGCTCCCCGCGTTCGTCAGTCCAGGACCAGATCACGGACATCTTTGTACCTTCTTCTGCCAACGTCATCCTCTGACTCTTGCTCTCCGGCCTTGGTCTCTCTCTTGATTTTCTCCCTTTCAAATCTTCTTCAAAATATCACACCTCAGTAAATGGCCTACCATATTAATTCTTCTTTGCTGTGTTTCTTTACAAAGTTTCCTTTCTTCATTTTCTTTTCTCGGCACTTCTGTATATGACACCCTCTCCATCCACGATATTTTTATCTTTCTTCTGTATCGACCCGTTTCAAAAGCTTCTAATCGTGTCCTTTCCTTCGCTCCAATGAATGGTCCAAATTTCACGTCCATAAAGCTCGATGCTCCAAACATATTTCTTTAATGACTTTTTTTCTGATTTCCAAATGTATGCTACTCGAAGATGGTAAAAAACCCGCCTCGGTGGCCAAGTTGGCTAACGCGTTTGTCGTGTTGAGCTCGACTGCTGAGGACGGGGAGATCGAGGTTCGAATCTCGGTCGGGTGAACTGGGGGTGGTTTTTCTTTAATGGTTTTCCACTCTCCCTCCACGCCAATACGGGTTCACTTCCTCTAATTCAACCTTCCCAATTCCTAACCCATTAGAGTAATTAGTACTTACAGCGTATAACCCGAACGGGTAGTAAGACACTGTGCTAAATATAAAATAAAGATAGTAATATCGTCTTGTTATGAAACTATTTCTTTACCTGCACTATTCTACTTATCATCTCATTCCTCTTAGTAGAACCAGAATCAATTTTTCACTGTAGTTGAATAATCTGTAAAACTTTGGTACAGTGTTCCCCCCCAGACACCCACTGGTGGTGTACCCCTCTAAGAGCCACACCCCTTCCAGCTCTTTATAAAATAAATGAAACAAACATTTGCTGTATTGTAAATACAAACATTCACTTTAAATTTTAATAAAGCCCCAGCGGTAAACTGAGAAAAACGTGACAGAAGGAAACAAAGGTTAATAAAGGCAATGACATCTCGTCAAAACTTTCCTCCAAGTGTATTATAAGATTTGTTATTATCAACAAAAACTATTTTTCCTTATTTTAAAAAGGGTTGATGTATATATGTTACTTTTTGTCACAAATACAACTCGACTTATTGTTTGTTATGTCAGTTTACCAAATGTAAGATAATTAAAATTTTACTCGCGCTATTTTGTTTCAAGATGGCTGCTTCAAGACACTACTTTTTGGCCTTTTATTAATTTATTTTAGTCGGATTTTATTGGAACAACTTTGAAAAGTTCCTGGATATTGATTAGACATGACGGCCATCTTTAAATAAAATGGCGTCTATTGAACTTTACATTTTAGCCCATCCAGTAATAATATTATTATTGCTATAAATTCGTTGCATAATGATCAGGAGTATCCCACCTACTTCGGTGGCCGTATGGTCTAAGGCGTAAATCTAGCAATACATTAGACTACCGATGACGGGAATATTGCATTTTGATTACTGATCTAGTGTTAAAATGTCATTTTCATATGTGGTTTTCCAATCTCGATATGCGCAAATGCCGTTACAATCCCTCTAAATTGAAACCTTTCCTCGTCCTATTATCGTAATTAGTACATGATCGTACAACCTTAACTATAAATAAGACGCGGTGCTAAAACTAACAGGTAATTACTTAGCGGATAGTAAAACCTAGTGAGACGTCACGTGCCTTTGAACACCCTGGAGGTACGCGCACCACAGTTTGGTAGACACTGTTTTAGAACGAGGAATTCCCCACATGAGACCGCAACCCCTCCCCAAAATCCGCCGGTATTTTATCTTTTCTTCACACCTTTGCTCTGTGCCGCCCCGCTGGCAATTTCTCTTCCAGTTTATTATTATAGTCAAGATACATTAGATGATATGGCTGCCATATTTTGTTAAAATAACTTTAGGAAGCCATATTAAGTGTTTTTATCTCTCGGTAGTAATTCACCAATCTCTTGTAGACAATTTTGTCTTAAACACTTGGTTAACCTGATTAGAATGTGAGTGCAGTCTTAGTTTCATAGAAAGGGTCGTTTAGAAAATACAAACATAATTAGGGTCAATATTGATACTATTTTATTAGGCCTATATTATTTTATATTAATTGATAATATCTATCAAAATTAACAGCTTAAGATCACATGACTTGACGTATGATTAGGTGAAAGTAGATCTAATACGGTTCTAGCTGTCAGATAAGGTTATTCCTATGAAAGTAGATCTAGTAACTGTTCTAGCTGTCAGATAAGGTTCTTCCTATGAAAGTAGATCTAGTAACTGTTCTAGCTGTCAGATAAGGTTCTTCCTATGAAAGTAGATCTAGTAACTGTTCTAGCTGTCAGATAAGGTTCTTCCTATGAAAGTAGATCTAGTAACTGTTCTAGCTGTCAGATAAGGTTCTTCCTATGAAAGTAGATCTAGTAACTGTTCTAGCTGTCAGATAAGGTTCTTCCTATGAAAGTAGATCTAGTAACTGTTCTAGCTGTCAGATAAGGTTCTTCCTATGAAAGTAGATCTAGTAACTGTTCTAGCTGTCAGATAAGGTTCTTCCTATGAAAGTAGATCTAGTAACTGTTCTAGCTGTCAGATAAGGTTCTTCCTATGAAAGTAGATCTAGTAACTGTTCTAGCTGTCAGATAAGGTTCTTCCTATGAAAGTAGATCTAGTAACTGTTCTAGCTGTCAGATAAGGTTCTTCCTATGAAAGTAGATCTAGTAACTGTTCTAGCTGTCAGATAAGGTTCTTCCTATGAAAGTAGATCTAGTAACTGTTCTAGCTGTCAGATAAGGTTCTTCCTATGAAAGTAGATCTAGTAACTGTTCTAGCTGTCAGATAAGGTTCTTTCTATAAAAGTAGATCTAGTAACTGTTCTAGCTGTCAGATAAGGTTCTTCCTATGAAAGTAGATCTAGTAACTGTTCTAGCTGTCAGATAAGGTTATTCCTATAAAAGTAGATCTAGTAACTGTTCTAGGTGTTAGATGAAATTAGATCTAATAACTATTCTAGTTGTTAGATAAGATTATTACTATGAAAGTAGATCTAGTAACTTTTCTAGCTGTAAGATAAGGTTCTTCCTATAAAAGTAGATCTAGTAACTTTTCTAGCTGTAAGATAAGGTTATTCCTATAAAAGTAGATCTAGTAACTGTTCTAGCTGTCAGATAAGGTTATTCCTATAAAAGTAGATCTAGTAACTGTTCTAGGTGTTAGATGAAATTAGATCTAATAACTATTCTAGTTGTTAGATAAGATTATTACTATGAAAGTAGATCTAGTAACTTTTCTAGCTGTAAGATAAGGTTCTTCCCATGAAAGTAGATCTAGTAACTTTTCTAGCTGTCAGAGAAGGTTATTCCTATAAAAGTAGATCTAGTAACTGTTCCAGCTGTAAGATAAGGTTATTCCTATAAAAGTAGATCTAGTAACTTTTCTAGATCTCAGATAAGGTTCTTTTTATGACATTTGGACTGTAATTATTCTTACCTAAGAGTAGGATGGGAGATATATTAAACTACACCACGTATCAAGTCCGATAGAGCTCTTCATGTTTATGATATAATAAAATGTATTCGTTCGTACGAATAAGCAGCAAACGAGCCTATAGTCGAAACACGAGATCACAACTCCCCTATTAATAATTTGCCCATTGTATATCGTGATGAGACGGGTACCTTATGATGTCATTCCCGACTAAGTACCCGTGGTACGCCAAACCTTCACACATTATATACGGCTTGTGGGTTATCGCCGTGCGATACCAGGCTTGGCAATACCGTGCCAGTATATCGCTATCTCCCAATCAGTTTCAAAACTTTCCATCAAAATACAAAGCAAGCACTCACTCCTAATAGGTTAATCAGTGCGTGGATAGAGGTTAGTACAGTCCCGTCAGGCCTGGATTGCACTGGCAACAACCCACGAGGCATTACAAAATAGGGTTAATTGATAAAATTTTCAACATCAACAAAGGGTACTATAATACACTTTAATTGATTTTGTGCTTTCCTGTAAGCCTTGCAGAAGCTTCTTGCAAACCGACATTTGTAAATCACATACCTAAATAAATTACTTTATAAGAAATTTGAATTAAACAAAACCAATTACCTCATAAAGCGAAAAGAGGTTTTCCTTATTGAGTTACATCATTATATATTCGCATCCAATGTCCTTTTTCTGTGTTTGTCCTTTATGTTATACCTTTTACATGTTCCTATCTATGTGTTCTATCATTCTTTACTATTTTCCTTTTTCTCCCCTTTGGTGTTTTTTGTTTTCTCTTTTAGGAAGTTGCGTTGCGCGTTTCTCACTCCTCCCTGATGAGTTCCGATAGAATGAAACCTAGGCCGGGGGATTGGGTGGTGACGATCAATTTTCTTCAAGAGGCAACCATTACCTATTTGTCCATTGGCAGCAGTGTCAAGTGTGAACCGTGTTCTTCTTTTCATTGTAACAGCCATATTGTGTTCGTCCCCCCTTTTATATGTTTCTATCCACCTTTCCTCTACCTTCTTACAAATATAATTCTATAATAAATTTGTGATTTGTGTGTTTTATGTGTGTGTCTTCATATGAAAAAGGAATATTTCTGGAAATGTATAACAATGTGTAACTGTGGAAGTGTGAAGAATTGAGGAGTATAAAAGTGTAAGAAGAAATGATGATGATGATTATTATTACTATTATAATAAAGGAAATGATTAGTATTATTACTATTACTACTAGCACCGCGTCTTACCACCCATTCGGGTTATACGCACTCACGCTAATGTGTAATGGTAGGGTGATTGTGAGATGTAATGAAGGACCTACAGTTTAACGTGGGATCCGAACCACGGTGGAGGTTTGGCATTCCCCACGTTCACAAGTTGTGATTAATAAACGTATTGGCAGAGGTTAAGGAAGGGTTTGGGCAATCAGATAAATCTGTGCCGGAACCGAGGATTGAAACCAGGACCCCCGACACAGAAGACTGACACCTTACCCCTAGACCACCAGGTCACCAAGAGATTAAGAGATATGTATGTTTGTCCCTATCAGGTTAGCTCCTTCACTATCACTTACTTTATATAACTGTACAGTGTTTCTACACTGTCTTATAATACATCTAAAAGAAATTATATATCTTTGCTTTATTCCAAAATCTCTCCCAATAGACTGAACTGTCTGTTGAGAGTTTGAACCCGGATTGGGTGCACTGAAGAGTTTTTCTTATAAATAGTTTTATACTCTCCCTCTTACGGAAATGTGGGTATAATCCCTCTAAATACCATCCTCCTACCCAACACATTAGTGTAATTAGTGCAAATAAACCCGAACGGGGAGTAAGACGTGGAGATAGAAATAATCTTATGACGCATGTTCATCGAAATATCGCGTGTGGGTCTTTCTATAAATGGTAGCAAACAAATTCCATCTCAAATAAATTTCTCGTTATTTTTTTTACATGTTATCTCAACTCTCGTGTTTGTAATTGGAGACGCAGAGGCGAGGGGGGTCAGGTTATGTGTGAACCACAACCTACTGATAAAAAAAACCTTTTTACAATTAAAACAAAGGTATTGTTTCCAAACAAAACAAAAAAAACCCTATTCTGTCAATACCAAAAGAACAAAATATATATTCGTTATTAATGTTTGTTCTACAGCGTATAGAGGCATTATTTTTTATATGACACGTCCGAAATACCTCTATATTTTCAATACTAGAATATTTATAGGAGAGGTAAAATTTAAAATAAATATACAGGTATTCGCGTTGAGCTGAAATTGGAGATCTATTTATGATTTTTTTTTTTTTAATCTTATTTCACCCTGTCTGTATAATAAACCCGATCACTTGATCACTGGGGGGAGCTATATGAGATGAGACTGATGCTCTAGTCTGTGTGACCATCTGCGTGAGTGCTTTTATACAGATCTGTAAGCCATTGTTAAGCTTCAAAACTTTTTAATCTGATTCCAAATCACGCCCGTTTGGTTGGAGACTGTAAAAATATATATAATGTAATCGTTCCGTATCAGCGAGTACTACGCGGTGTATTTAGCCAAAGTAGTGCTTTATTTAATGTATTTATTCCTAAATATTAACCATAATTTAATATTTTACGTTTTTAACTATACAATAGAGATATTTTGATGAAAACTATATAACTAAGAATAAATCTAACGTCTAGAATATTCAGTTAGTCCTTCATTAAATTTTACAACTAGCTTTTAGTTTGTTAAATATATTTGGTAATACATTTTAGTGAAATTATCTTATTATATATACCCAAGATTTAACATACACCTTTTTGGCTAGTCCCACATCTTACTACCCATTCGGGTCATACGCATATATATGTATTGCACTGATGTGTTAGAGATTAGGAAGGTTAAACTTAGAAAAAGTGCACCTAAATTTTGCGGAAGAAGAGTGGAAAATCACCCTTATTATACCGAAGGGTGATCGAACCCTGATCTCACCATCTTGGGCAGTCTAGTATAACACGATAGTAGCGCATTAAGACCATGGGGCCACCTAAGTGGCTCAATATAGATCTTGAAACACATTTCCAGTTGCTTAGTCTCGATTGATGTTGGTTTATTCTGGGTAATTTTGATATTTCATGACATTTGAAAAGTTACTAATAGTTTATTGAATATCCACTAAGCACGCAAACACATCTGGTTACTTTGAGAAGTGATATAACTAAACTGACATCACTTGCTTGTTACTTTGAGAAGTGATATAACTAAATTGACATTACTTGCTTGATAAACGATTATTTTTTATCACTTTGTCTTACTACCCTTTAGGGTTGTGCCTACGAAAATGTATTAATTACACTAGTGTCTTAAAGAAGACGAGGATTAATTTTGAGGAAGTGTGTTCACATTTTCGCGAAGTGAAAGTTTAAAACCATCCAGTAAAAACCTCTCTCAGTACACTCGACGGGGATTCTAACCCCAACCCCCTCCACCATCGGAAGTCTCGTCTATTGCGGGAGTAACGCCTTAGACTGTGTGAACGTAACGAATATGAAACTGTCTTAAATATATTTTCAACTTTGGTGAAAGTCCCAATTTAACGTACCAAGGCAGGTAACATCCCACAACGGTGTTTAACAATCAGGTTCACATCAGGTTCACATTAAAGTCCTTGCTTCACAACGTGTGTGGCGCCTCCACGATCACCTTGTGGCGCTGCGGACATGTCCCACCTGACCCGACCTCTGCGAAACAACATCCTTACTGCTGCTGGAGGTCCTGACAGATCTACGACCGGCCAACTCCGAGATCTCGCCGACATCCGGACAAGGGTCGGTTACCGAGTTACCCTGGACCATCAGATACAGCATCCCCCGCGCAGACAGAGCCTCCTGGTACCTCAAGGCGTGGAGGAGTGCCGAGATGCCGTGAGCACCTATCCGGTTGTAGTTGAGGTTCAGGTGAGACAAGATCAGGTTCCCCTGACACCAGAGTTCCCCACCTTCCGCTTTGACGTCCTGCAAGAAGGGATAGTCGTCGGCCTCTATCGCCTGCTCCACCAGGTGCTCGATCTTCTTATGCTCCGCGGCAGATATCGACGGGTACCCCTTCCCACCAAAGCGCAGACCTGACGCATCCTGATGCTGCGAGCTCGCCCCTCCTCTAGAATCCTTGGAGATCGCTTTTTTCCTGTCCTTGACCTCAACGCGGCTATCTTTGTCCTTCCTGCGGGCGGACGTTAATTTCTTAGCCTCGACGATCGCCGTCGGGGATTTTGGCCTAATCGTCAGGAGGTAGTGTTCCAAGAGCTCCTTCCGTTTTATCAACATCGCCAGATTCCTCCTCCGTCTGCGCTTTGCTTCCTCGTGGGTAAGAGCAAACCTTTGAAGGGCGTCGGCGAGACTAGCGGCCCCTTCATCGCGGATAAAGTTCCCGGCGAGAGATAGCGACACCAGAGTCCTGTTAGTCCTCAGGGCGTCGGAGAGAAACTTGGCTCCTTTACAGGTGATCCGGTTTCCGTTCAGGTTCAGTGAGAGTAGCGGGCATCCCTTGGTATCCCTGTACTCTAGACATTCCGACAATGATCGCACACCTGCGTCGTCGATTTGACAGAAGCGCAGGGACAAGTGCTGCAGCCTGCTATCCCCCTCTAGAAGACAGTGGAAGTTTTGTTGTGGTACCGGGTTCATATCCAGATTGAGGTCTCTCAGGGTATTACTCTCGCGCATCAACTTGGAGAGGAGCTCGAGTCTGTCACCGTCCAAAGCACAGTCCTCCAACCTGAGGGTGGACGTTGGTGAGAACATAGTCAGACTCCTGCCAACGGCCCGGAGGATGTCGTTCCGCAAGGTGAAACCTTTGATGGCGACCTCGCGGATCACCTCTCGCTTGTCCGCGTGGTCCAAGCTGACCTGGACGACCACGTTCTCCATCTCTTCGCTACTCTGGACGGAATATTCGGACGTCTTCTCGGGTGTGACGAGCTGCTGGACGCTGGTGTCGCCGTGGATGACGACTATCTCTGGTGGGGGAACTACTTCTTCCTCTGCGCACAGTGCAGGGAACTCTTGCAGGAAACTCGGGTACGGGGTCGACTGAAATCTCTCCGAAGCGATCAGAGACAGCGACGTCTGTTCATGCTGTGCTGGTACTTTCTTCTCTTTCCTTGCGGGAGGCATTGCTTTCTGTTCATAAAGTTAGGCTGATTATATAATATCTACGTCCCTTGAGAATATTTTAAGGTTATAATATGTGGTTACATATGATAGTTTTAAAATGAATAGTTATGAATTCTTCAATATCTTGGCAACAAATATTGTTCGTGGTCAAACATATATACAACAAATGAGCATCACTCTACAATATTAACAAAAAGTTTCTTCGTCTTGTAAACATTAATCATTTATCACTCGTGCCTTGCCATTCTCGTAGTTTCAGACGCGAGACCAACGATCCTCTTTGGCCGTGACGTCACGTCAACCCCTTGAGGTGGACCGAGGACGGCCATGACCATTCTGACTTGACGTCATTGAAGGCAAACATGTTGTGGGTTGCAGCATTACATGTCCGTCACATTGACTTCAAAGTTAGGGCGTGGTCTAAAAGTTAGGACTCTTTGCCGTAGGAATATAACAAACTGTTCCTCGACAGTTAATTGAACACACATTTAGATGATTTGAAAAGCAGACTAAATTTTAAGTCAAATGTAAGTTGTTGGTTTTCATTATATAGAAACATATAATTATCAGTAAATTTCAATTCGAATGGATAAACAGTATAATAATGATAATAATATTTAGCACCGCGTCTTACTACCCGTTCGAGTTATATGTACAGTATACAATTCAATAAGTAAAATAAAACTGTCTAGCACCTTCACTTCTTTTTGTCATATACTGTGTGTTTTTCAGCGTACGTTCTGGTTATATAATTATGTACTAATTACGCTAGTTGTTTTAGGGATGAATAAAGGAAGTGTACCCACATTTGCGTGGAGGGTGAAGGAAAAACCATTTTGAGAAATTCCTCCCTCAGTACACCCGAAAGAATTTCTGAACTTTGATCCCTTCGTCATCAGAAGCCTCATGTACTGTGAGCGTAACGCCTTAGACCATTTGGCCACAGACGTGGGTTATTGTGTATTATTTAGGACCCATTTATCGAGGATAATTTTTCTACGGTTTTTTTTATTTAAATAAATATGCATTTGTTAGTTTCACATGGTATCATTTAAGGTTTCACGAGAAACCTATTCAGATTTTTAAATGTCTAGACAAATTGCTTTTATAATAGTTAATAAATACCATTTGTAAAGAAAAAAAGTTATGTATTGAAATGTTATTTAAAGTGTATTCAAAATGTCTACTATATATATGATTGGAGCCGTTTCTTCGAGGTATCCGACTGAAATCAGATTCAATAAACACTTGAATTTGAGCCCCATGAGAGCTTCAGTGGAACGAAGTATTCATTCCTTGGGGACGAGTGAGGAAATCTTAAAAAGTTGGAATTGAGTTATTTATACAAGTGTGTGTGTGACTATATTCTTCATCGCTGTCTACATTGTCATCACTTTATCATGGGTTCTTCTTCTTTCTTCTACCAGACATCTGCTACAGATGTTTCTTCCTTTGAGTCTCTGAGAAGGCGGAAGTTAAAACGTATTGTCTTTCAGAGATGGCTTTGTGACAACTGTCTAAGGTTTTATTGTAAGATTCCCTTTGTTTATTAACGTGATCAACAGATTTATTAGGAAGAGTATTAAAGAAATAAAAACATATTTTACTGTCACCAATATTGATAATATTTTACTATATTATTATTATTATTATTTTATAACTATCGATATTATCTATCTAAAGTGACAGCTGCTGATCACATTAATTGATGTATGTATACGGTAAAGTAGATCTAGTAACTATTTTATATGTCAGATAAGATTCTTCCTATGAAAATAGTTATAGTAACTGTTATATCTATAATATAAGGTTCTTCTTATGAAAATAGTTATAGTAACTGTTCTAAATGTCAAATAAGGTTCTTCCTATGAAAGTAGATCTAGTAACTATTTTATATGTCAGATAAGGTTCTTCCTATGAAAATAGTTATAGTAACTGTTATATCTATAATATAAGGTTCTTCTCATGAAAATAGTTATAGTAACTGTTCTAAATGTCAAATAAGGTTATTCCTATGAAAGTATATATAGTAAATTTTCTAGAATTCAAATTGGTTCGTTTCATCCAAATTAATAGTAGAGGCAACTATACCACTTACGATTGTTTATATGTAAATATATTTACATTCATAAAGAAAAAAATATTATAATGGTGAAAATTTTGACCTAGATATTATGGTGGATCGTGAATTTTCATGTGCATTCAAACTAAATAAAAAGTTGGACTTACAATTATTGTGTCTTTCTGTACCTGGGGCAACAGAAGAAGACTCTTTGATGGGTTTTTTTTCTTTTAATTTGCTTTATATGTTATATAGTCATACCTCATGACATCTTTTTTAGTTTTGGATTTTGCTCTCTAAGGGTGGTATTAATGACTGATTTTTGGAAATGTTGTTACACAATATAATACAATATATATATATGATCGAGTAGTTACAATTGTGTTGTAAACTATATTTCTTTGTAGTGCTGATTTTCTACGTTCTCTCTCTCTCTTTCTCTCTCTCTCTCTCTCTCTCTCTCCAGCTGAATTTCGGTACACTTCTCTTATACTGCATCTCCCGCATCCCCTAACTATTCTCCTTAATGTAAATGGTCTAATAGCTCTGCGATGGGGATGTAAGACGTGAAGCAGAGCAAAAAAAAAGATAATCTAACAAACAATGTAATCGCAATCCATTTTAGAGAGCTCTCTTCAATTCTGTGCTCCAAGCCAAATGAATGCCATGATAAATTGAATACAGGGTGGAGGGGAAGGAAAAGGAATTGTTATAGTGTGGGAATTCCCCGTCGCCCCTTGGACTCGCTAAGTGATTGTAAATTTGGTATCGCGGCTTAGAGTTACCCTTTCCCCTCGCGACGACTCTACTCTCGAATTAGAAACTCTACTTCCCATTTGTTCAATCAGCCACTCGCATTCAGAGATCTGATTGGTCGAGGACCCAAACATATTATCTAAAAGTTGAGGTCTGCAAACTTACGGGACAAGGGAAAGTTAAAAACAAAGTCAATTCACAAACAGTGAGCAATTCTGGAAATACAAGCCATTTTATAATTACTCTTCTCTTTCGTTTATTAATTTAGATGAATTTCCACATGACCCTAACAGACTCTGCCTGCAGCTATTAGTGAAGAATGACCCTGAGCACGAGATGAATCCTGGATAGCTCAGTAGTAGAAAATTGGCTTGCTAAGATAATGGTCCGGGCTTCGATTACTTTGTCGAGGTGTCGTTTTTAAAATTAATGAATTACTTTAGCTATTATTATTATTATTATTAGCACCTCGTCTTACTACCCGTTCGGGTTGTACGCACTTACGCTCGTGTGTAGTGGTAGGTGATTGTGATATGACTTAGAGGACCTACAGTTTAACTTGGAATACGAACCACGGTGAAGGCCTGGCATACCACACATTCACAAGTTGTGATTAATACAATTTTTTTAGAGGTAAAGGAAGGGTTTAGTAATCATATAAACCTGTGCCGGGACCGAGGATTGAACCCTGGACCCCCAACACAGAAGTCTGACACCTTACCCCTAGACCGCCAGATCACCAATTACTTTAGCTACCACAATTATTTTATTACTGGGGAAGAATTTTTTTAATTGTGAGAATGACACCCTAATTGGTTTCATTGTTTCATATCAACACCAGTGATCACACGGTATATGATGTCAGTCTCGTAGTGGATCGGAATTGAGGCTGTGGTTGAGGCCTGATGCACCAGGGAGATTTATTTGCGTGTTATTAGTGATCTTACCATCATCTCACTACATAATGAGGGTGCATTTCCTTCGAAACAACCTTATTACCCCTTCAACCAATATTAATACAATTTTAGTTTGCATGAAGTTTAACATAATTATTAAATTATAATTTATTTGTGATTGAGAATAAAATAGGTATGTGAATTAATTGAACCCTTTATAACTAACACCAGAACCGAGATAAAAAATGAAATGTATTTTCAAATTGGCAATCTGACCCCTCGACCATGGGTATGGATCGTCAATAACATAGACTAATTTATTTGTTTTATGGCATAGAGATCATTAATTAATCTTGGTTTTGACATACTAAATAAAAGTAGTTAGTGATGTTAATTATAATCTCTTGACCAGTTAATATTTTAGTATATTTTAGTATAACACTTTTTAGACAGTACACAAAAGAGTAATCTAAAGTCTAGTAATGTTTGTTACATAGTTAATTTGTTTAATTCATAGAATTAACTAAAAATTTATATTTGTTAATTGCAATTTTACTAAATAAGTTTCAAAAATCACTATAGCAGTGCTAAAATATTTTAGACGTTTTTTTACATAATTTAATTTTGGACAATCACGTTATTTTAAAATGTAAGTTTATTATGAATAAATTAATAAACAAACAAGAATTCTAAATCCCGGGGATAAGAGTAAATAATCATTAGCTTCATTAATAAAACTATTGACAAAAATATATAGTTAATACTATATAATTAAAAGTTATTTTTATGGAGCAGATTTGTTACTATTTATAATTAATATTTTGAAATATATTAGCCCTATTGTACCCCAAAATATAATCACAAATAGGTTTTTATTTGTCGATACATATCTGTAATTTATGTCTATTACTGAAAATGTATGTGTCAGATAATTTCTAAGTAGAACAGTAAATTATGAACCTTTTCATGTCACGAGTGTAAACACTTCTCAAAAATCTAAAATTTATTCATATTTGTATAATAAGGTAATTAAAAATACATCACAAAGTTCAAACCAACTCTTTTATCTATTTGGACAAATGAAATGCAAATAGATTGGCAATTTTGAAATGTATTACGGTAATTTCATTTCATATTCAAATACCCAAAAAACAAACATTTTTAATCCGATTACCAATAATGGCAGTACAATTTTAATAATTCCACTGTGGGTGATGTAAACTAATGTGTACTTTAAAGAGAGATTACATAAATGTTCCGATTAGTTTTGGGGGAAAATTTCCACTTATTTGGTTCTTTATTTGTTAATTTTCATTAAATCGACACTATAAAATATATATTTAACTATTGTGAGCTATTACTAATAAATTAATTACTTTACACAGACGAGTTTAATTATCAGTACATAAATAATGCTAGTATCAAGACTAAACTATACGTAAGCGGAAAATCAGTATATATTATTTATTTATTATTCTATCTTAATTGAACTCTAAACATTTGTATATAGTACCTCACAGCTTTAGGTGAGAGTTTAACAGTCCTGACTCTGATCCCAAGAATCATAAAGTTTCTATAACATCCGAATGAAGTAATTTTTATTTTTAAATTTATGATAGCAATACCATGAAACAAATCTCGCTTTATTTATAATATTTAATCAATTCGTTGTCTCTAAAATAGAGCATAAAATTTAGAATAAATGACAATTGCAAGATATATTTTATAGTTGATCCATACGTCATATATCTGTTGATGATGTATATAATTTAAAAAAAAATCTAAAAATTCTTATGAACACACTATGACTTTAAAAGGAAACACAAATTTTTTTTAATCTAATGTCACATGAAACCACGAGGTTGTATTTTATTATGAGGTGCAGAGAACACAATACGACTACATATTTATTAAATCTGGGTGCAAATAAAAAACTTTTGAAATTAAATAATTTAGACAAAAATAAATATGCTTGTTTCAACATTTTATTCTGGTATAAAAATTATTTATTTTATTTTTCGAAATTTGATTAACAAAATAACTTTTAAACTAATTTGTATTTCCTTTGAAATACATTAAAAAAATAATCCAACTTATTTTGTTCTCAATATTATTTTAATCTTGAATATTAAATACGATTTTAACGAAACGGCCTGGTACATTTAATATTCTTATAGTGTCTACCCTCACATTAAAATAAGGACTATAAAAATATGTCCTGAATGTAAGTATTGAAAATAATATATAATTATAGCAACAACAACCAAATAATAGTTAATAATGAATATCTTAACTAGAATATTTAAGATTTCATTTAATCATAAATGCTCTGATATTAATGTTAGCATGAATATCTAAGATTCTACAGTAACTTGACCCGCCTCGGTGGCGTAGCTGGCTAACGCGCTTGTCGTGTTGAGCCCGACTGCTGAGGACGGGGAGATCGAGGTTCGAATCTCGGTCGGGTGAACTGGGGGTGGTTTTTCCTAAATGGTTTTCCACTCTACCTCCACGCGAATGCGGGTTCACTTTCTCTAATTCAGCCTTCCCAATTCCTAATCTATTAGCGTAATTAGTACTTAAAGCGTATAACCCGAACGGGTAGTAAGACGCGGTGCTAATTATTATTATTATTATTATTATTATTACAGCAATTTGGGAAGGGAAGTGAAATATTGGACGTATTTATTTTTCCACCCCCCATATCCCACAAAAACCCTTAGAAATGTTAAAACATTTAACACCCTTACCCCAACACCTCTATCTTTTACATAAATACAAAGCCATTTCTTGTTGAGCAGTAAAACGAGACGGAAATTATGCTCGAATTAAAATAAAAAGGAAATCTAAAGATGGTAATTTGTGAAAACGATTTTATTTCTCTGTTGTCCAAACTGGTTTCCTTCAAGACAGAGGCTGTTACCTTAAGCTCGTTCCCAGAACCTCCCGAAGCACTTATCTCAACACTTTACACACAAAGTGCCTCGTTTATCGATTAGCATTAAAATGTTTTCTGAAGTTGTGGTAAGCAAACGTCGCTTGATGCTGGAAAGTCCTTATTCAGGAAACAGGACCTCTTGCCAAGTCTACGGTTGTGCTTTATCTTTACATTTACTCTTTTCAAAACAGAAAGTTTCTTTGTGCATTCTTTTTAAAAGATACGATTGTTTTTTTAATAGAAGACGTTGAATGTATCAGTTTTAGCTTCAACATATTTAGCGGATTGTTTGTACCTGTAGCAAAAATAAACAAAAAAAAGCGAGCCATTATAAAATTTAAATTATTTCATCTTTAAATAATTCTTAACTAATCTTAATTTGAAGAATTAACTATCTCCATTATAAACATTTTATAGATGAACGTCCACATTTAGTTTTAAAAGTTGTATTTATAAAAAATTAGGTTCAATTATTTGCATTATACAAATAAATTTATTCATGGTTATATTTAGAATGTTCTTTGTAAAAACACGTAATTATTCTGTGGCATCAGGAACTCAAAAGTTCATTGTAACCCTTACAAGAGTGATATATCCCTTGAGCTAGTTCTATCCAGTCCACCTCATTACACCCTATCTCTATCAGGTCTATCCTAATGTTACATCCTCCCATCCGCGTCTGGGTATTCACAATGATCTCTTCCCATAGAGTTTGTCAGTCTACTCTGAACATGGTTCGAGATTATTCCATTCGCGCTGCATGTCCTGTTCATCGTAATTTACGAGACTTGATAATCCTAGTAATGTCCTGTGTTGAGTACAAGAAGTGTAACTCATCATTATGTAACCTACTTCACTCCCCAGTAGCCTCGTCTCTTTTTCGATCAATTATCTTCCAAAGCACTTTGTTTTAGAACACCTTAAATTTGTTTTCGTCATGTAAGGTAAGAGACCACTTTTCACAACCAAAGAGAACAGCCAGTAAAATTATTGTTTTGTGTATTCAGAGTTTTACATTCCTTGAAAGCAGGCAATAAGTCAACAACTTACTGGCCAAGTAATAATAATAATACTTAGTACCGCGTCTTACTGCCCGTTCGGGTTATACGCTTTAAGTACTAACTACTCTAATGGACTAGGAATTGTAAAGGTTGAATTAGAGGAAGTGAACCCGCATTTTCGTGGAGGGAGAGTGGAAAACCCTTTAGGAAAAACCGCCCCCAGTTCACCCGACCGAGATTCGAACCTCGATCTCCCCGTCCTCAGCAGTCGAGCTCAACACGACAAGCGCGTTAGCCAACTACGCCACCGAGGCGGGTACCAAGTAATAGCTTGCATTTCTCGACTCTATTCTTTTACTAAATTTCACTCTGATTATGTTATTGGAAGAGTAGTTGTTTACCCATAGTATTAATATTCACATTTAAATATTCTTATTTTCTAATGGAAAACCACTATTTAAATAACACATTTTTCAAAATAAATGTGTATCACAAAAGTAATTGCTTGTCGAATTTAATTAATTGAATTTGATTCGTCCATCAGGACCGAGCCTGTGGATAGCCATCAACTATCAGTTTGTGAAACACTTGAACTAATTAAACTATAGTTTTTTTCAGTCTCTCATATCATGTTATGTGCAAGTATGATACATGTAAATATTCACTATATAGATATTATAGACAAGAAATTAATGGGTTTTTAAGAGTAGTATTAGACCGTTTGATCGGTAATTTATATGTGTTTTGTAACTCAAAATGGTGACCTGGTGGTCTAGGGGTAAGGTGTCAAACTTCTGTGCTGGCGGCCGGGGTTCAATCCTCGGTCCTGGCACCAATTTATCTGATTACCAAACCCTTCCTTCACCTCTGACAAGACATCTTGTGAATGTGGGGAATGCCAGGCCTCCACCGTGGTTCGGATTCCACGTTAAACTGTAGGTCCTCCATTTCATCTCACAATCACCCTACCATTACACATTAGAGTAGGTGCGTAAAACCCGAACGGGTAGTAAGACGCGGTGCTAATAATAATAATAATAATAATAATAATAATAATAATAATAATGTAACTCAAAATATAGATCACCAAGTACCACAAAAAATGAAAATCATATATTTCACGATTTTTACACAAAATATTAACGCATGTTGTTTCAAAGTACATGCATACATCCGGTGAGGTGGCTTCACCCATCGCTGCACCTACTGGTGAGGTTAATCACATCGTATAGTGTCAATGTTCTGCGTGGTAGTCTAACCTTCCCCTGAACCTACCAGTGATATCCATCATGTCATACTTGATAAATCTGCGTAACAACTTAGTCTATTCCTGCATCCGTCACTGACAAGAATTGTCGGCAGGACAGCAAAAGATTAACTAGACTCTTAATATTTCAATATGTATTATACTGTATTAGTGTAGAATTTACACAAGCTTAAGTTGGCCTCTAATAGATGAAACTTAAACATAAAATAGTTTATACCCCCTCCCGTATCAATTATTAATTTGATACGAATATGTAAAGTACATTTTGTACAAAGCCTTTACAAGATTAATGCAATTTAAAATACAATCAAATGATGGAATGTGTAGTGTATTTAACTACAATAAACACAATATTCAATCTTCATATGTGGGCACACAGAATAAACGTCAAGTTTATCTCTCTTAGTTTACCAGTAAAAGTAAATTTCTGGTTCGAATCCGGACCAAATAATATTGGTTGATTTATCGTGAAGGGGTTTCCTAGTCTACAAGATTTAAAATGTGGGTGCATTATCTCTAGTCTATAACGTCCTCATCCCTGCTCTTTTAGGGTATGCGTATAGCCCGTATGGGTAGTAAGGTTTGGCTTATAAAAACAGATTTAAATCTGTGTTTGGTTGTTTTACCTAGATCACCATTAAATGGCATCAAACACAAAGTTATGTTGCAAGTTATTTTAATACTTAGGTACAGTCCAATTTTCATCAAAATAGCTTCTTAGACAATACCAACTTTTGAGGCTAGCAATGATAATATTATTGTTATTCTGTATTTATTGATGATATTTATCGAAATTGACAGCTGAAGATCTCATGACTTGACTTATAAACAAATGAAAATAATTATAATAACTGTCATATCGGTCAGATAAGGTTCGTCCTATGAAAGTAGATCTAGTAACTGTTCTAGCTGTCAAATAAGGTTCTTCCTATGAAAGTAGATCTAGTAACTGTTCTAGTTGTCAAAATAAGGTTCTTCCTATGAAAGTAGATCTAGTAACTGTTCTAGCTGTCAGATAAGGTTATTCCTATGAAAGTAGATCTAGTAACTATTATAAATTTAATCTAAGGTTCTTCTTATGAAGGTTGTACTCAACCTAAACAAACCCGTTTACAAATGCTAATCAATATTATTTTAGTTTCCATTTGGGGTCTAACCAGAGCACCCTTTGAATACAATTCCCCTTCCTCACCACTAAGACACAGTAATGGGAACATCTAACTCGGAAAGGAAAAGGAACTAATGGGCCATTAAACCATCTTTAGTGTATTTTCGCCCTTCCAAAGTAACGATTGTTGTTCTATCTTTTATAACGAGAATTTCTAAAATTCGTGTGGAACAGATCACGAAGATTATTGAACTCAATAAGTTATTATTATAAAATGCATTTTCTAAATTCATTTTAAGCACAATTAATTTCAAGTTCTCTGCCTACTGATATATTTTTAATAACTGCTACATTATTTTGTCTCACTCTTTATCCCTATACATAAAATTCATCAATTAATTTAAACCCTCCTCGGTGGCGTAGTTGGCTAACGCGCTTGTCGTGTTGAGCTCGATTGCTGAGGACGGGGAGATCGAGGTTCGAATCTCGGTCGGGTGAACTAAGGGTGGTTTTTCCTATAATGGTTTTCCGCTCTCCCTCCACGCAAATGCGGGTTCACTTCCTCTAATTCAACCTTCCCAATTCCTAATCCATTAAAGTAATTAGTACTTAAAGCGTATAACCCGAACGGATAGTTAGACGCGGTGCTAAATATTAATTAATTAATTTAATATTTAGTTGTAAATTTAGTGACTTGGTCAAGCTATAGATGGACAGGAAATAGAACAGTTGCACATATGAATATCCAAGAACTTAGTAAAATAAAGCTTTTCCTCTAACTTGCACTAAATTTCCTGAAAAGATCCTCTAAGCTCACTCCTGAAAAAAATATTTTAAGTCTGGACTTTAATCCAAACCAAAGAACGTGAATGCTTATTTTTCTCAAATTTGCTAAGAATTTAATTTTCTGTAACACCCCCCAAAAAAATGTTTTAGTTGACAAATAAATTTATCATCGAGGTGTGAAAGGAAATAAATTAACTTTTTGCTTAAAATTAATCTCCGAAAATTCAAACAAGATCCATGTAAATTTGGTAGACATTTACAAGTAAATCATTATTATTTATAATGTCTAGCAAAGCCTCATTCTCTAGAAGTTTCACTAATAAACGGTTTTAAAATACATTTTAGTGTAATACTTTGCTTCCATAACTGCGAAGATCAACTAGTATTACATAAAGCACAATATACTTTGCTTGTAAACACCTGATAAATAAGAATCTAACTAATCGTATATATATATATATATATATATACATACACTATTTTTATAAATAATTTTCTACACATGCACAGAAATTATTCTTAAATTTTAGTAAAAACTTGGCTAACTAAAGTAATAATGTGTTTTTTCCCCCTAAAAGGACCCTTCCTATTAAGATTGTACCGTACCAGTCGTCCTCCGGGGCTGGTCAGTAATGAAGACACATCTGGTCTGCCCTGGAGCGACGTTCAGACGTTCTCTGAACGTGAGGGTGGAGTACCACACACTGCTCGTTCATAGCAGCCGCTATTCAGGAAACATTTTCACATGGACCACGTCCTAATGAGAACTGTGAGTTTGCGGTGTAGCAGTTTCGAACACGTGACCCCTCAGCAGTCCGGGGGTATAGATGTGGCGCTCCACAGTCATCCTGTTACCTATAAAATACAATTCTAGGTTCTAGTGTCGGTGGTTTAGTTTCGTTGTCATTATTTTAGTTAGTTTGTTAATCTCATACTTATGGGATGTATACCACTATAAATCCAGATGACTGACATTAATGTTTACCCACTTCCAGATGAGTTAGAAACTTGAAATTTGGCAAACTTATAGCTTCTAGTTTGTAACCGACAAGGAAGTTTTTAAAAATATGTTACTCCCGAAAAAAGTTATAAATAGTGGAGCAACTTTAAATTCGATACGGACCTTAATTTGGAGGTATTTTCTGGCTAAACGGTAAGACCTATCAAAAAAAAACAAATAGCACCAGAGCTAGATTTTTTGATATTAGGTAAATTTTGCACATTTTCCACACATTTTTTAATTTTCTGACATACTTATGGGACAGCTAGAATCGTAAAATTGTAAAAATAAATCAACGTTCATAACCACGCTGGAATTACATTAGTTTACATTCACTGGGGGTTTGGGGGCGGAGCCCACAGTGAGCAAAGCGAGTCTAAATATAAATCTTTAAAGAAAATTACTAACCCATTTAATATTAAGTTACAGACAAATATGAGGATGGACAAACAGACAAATATGAGGATGGACAAACAAACAAAAGAATATACAGAAATATAAGGTCAGGTCAACCTTACTACCTACTTTAGATCCCTTGAAGAGAGAAAAACTGTGATCGTAAAAAAATCAAATCCAATAGTTTAATAAATGTCAACCATTCATGATCCCGTGATAGCGAACAAGTNGTCTGTCCGTCTATTTGTTTCTCTCTGTCTCGGATTGGAGCCAAAACCAATCTATCGGTCGTGCTAAAACTTGGTATTAGAGTTTTCAAAAGGTTACCACGAGTAGTTTTTAAAATCATATATCTAGCTCTAAAATTATGTTTAGCTTAGTGGAGAACAAATTGATTTTCTCAAAATTTGCTCTAAGATTTTTATTGAATTCTATATATGGACATTATTTAACATTACATCCAAAATGGCAACCCTGATCTTCCCATGAAAATTATTTTAAAGTTATTTTATATAAGAAAGAATTTACAATCTAGATAAAATATGCAAATATTTAAGATACGAAATAGCTTATCACTTTAAAGTTGTTTGTCTATTTCAAATAAGACCTTTTTATTTTAAATATAATACTTATCTATAATCAAAAATACATTATTATTTTTTGCATATTCTTAAGTGTTTTTGTCAAAATGGATATTATTTCCTTTCGCAAATCTTACGATGTTTTTAGTTACTGTTTCTGTTTTATGTTAAAAGAGAGAGAAAGAGAGAGAGATTGTGAGACGCATCTTATCATTTATTTTATCTCAGCGACACGTGAACCGCCAAGAATCCTCATATTCTATAGATTTAAATTGTATAATTATTATATGTGAATGTAAAAACGTTTAATTTAAATTTAAATAAATGTTACGGTGCACCGTGGGGATAGTCTCTCTCTTCTTTACCTAAATTATACTTATAGCTCTTAATACAGTATGTGAGACTATTAAATATACATTGTTACAGAAATATACTGGGCAAAAAAGAACATCACATTTCATTAAAAAGCATACATAAAATAATATACACGGGTACAGAACCATATGTGCGTTTTCAATTAACAAAGCTATATTTATATTTGTCTGTATCCCGGTAAGTATGGATTCTTACCTAATATATATTTTTTCAAGTATTATATTTTTGAGATATCTACCAATATGAAGTAATAAATAAATAATTTCTTATCTTAAAGGTTTACGAAAATATGTTCAAAATTTGAAATGTATTTATAAGTAAAGTACCCTTATAGTCATCTCACGGGAATATATGATGCGCCATTTTAGTTTGTAATATTAAATAAATTACCGGATACGAATTTTAATCAAAATCGTTTGAGCTTAATTTAATAAAACCACTTTCGTCTTTTTTGGCCGTTAATTAAATTAGCCTTCACTTTATGGTTGGAAATTCAATTACAACAAAACCCTCTGGGGAACCTTATGGATTCCTTAGATACCTAGTTTAGCTCAATAGGTATACGTTGTTCGGTTATAATTCAAGACACATACATACATGATGGTATACAGACAGGCAAATTGAGATATATACAGACACACATACAGACTAACTGACAGATATACAGACGACATCATGAAAACATTTTTTTTCGTGTTCAGTTAATCATGAAACGTCAACCTCTATCAAAATCTCTATCTCGAGTTTTTGACCACCACAATATTTTGTGTCTGATATGATAGAGGTTCTTGATATCGCCGCCAGAGTAAGAAACAGCTACGTGGTCACTGTGAAGGTTGACGGAACTCTTAGTCTAGCAACGGACCAGACTGGTCGATGATTTTGTCTGTCACGAAGTAAAGCAAAATATAAGTGTATAGTATATTCTTTAAATTGAAAATTACACCTTGACATGGTAATCAAACCTGAGACCTTTGACTTAATACGCCAATGCTCTAACTAATCAAACATGATATGTACATTAGTACAGTTGTACTTGTACTATTTGCGGCATAAAGCCTCCCGAGTGAAGAGGCTGCGTCATCTGATAGCTCATGATATTAATTGATCATATGTGTCTGATGATTCCCGCACGTCCATAACAGACTCAGCCTTAAAATATGAGTGAAGAATGACCCTGAACACGGGACGATTCCTATATATCTCAGTGGTCAGATCATTGGCGTACTAAGCCAAAGGTCCCGGGTTCGATTCCCGTGTACAGGTCATTTTTTTAATATAAATAATATGATATATAGTTGTGGCTATAACAGTTATCATCAAATATAATAACAGCTTGGCTATTTACTCCATCAATAGGCGTGTATGAATCAACAGAAACACAATACTCTCTCTACCCGAAGGCTCGTGAGAAAGTAAAGACTACTATTGAACTTAGACGGTTGTTTTCCGAACCAACACAGTACAAATTCCCCCTGAAGGGGACGGTTATGGTACGTGCATGAGTTATAGGATTGGTGTCGCTGGTAAGGTATCATACTTTCATTATCGCGTGTTTTACCTCTGTTTAGACCGTTACCCCCAGAAATAGAGGGGGCAAGGTGATGGGGGTGGGGGTTATATAGCTCCAATCCTCAGCATAACTATGATAGCCGTTAGACCCGCACCAAAAAAAAAACAGGAATTTGGGGTGTGGGTTGCTCTGATTTCATGGTCTGTTACTCTCCTTGTTTGTTTCATTATTACCACGGAGGAAGCAGATTATTTATGAGGCACTGCTGGTACAGTCTGTTTACAATAAAGTAAGTGAAAACCCAGATATGTCGTATCAACAAATGTGAACATTATAGCTAGTTTCAAAACCCGCCCGCTCCTGTGGCCACATGGTCTAAGGCAATAGACTGTACTGCTTATTAGGGAGAAAGATCAGGGTTCAGATCTTGTTTTGGTGTACAGAGGGTAGGTTTTTTCAAAATGGTGTACCACTCTCTCTCTCTCCACGTAAATTTGGCTACTCTTTCTCTAAATGTTACCTTTCTTACCCCTAAATATTAGTGTGGTTAGTACACCCTCTCCTACAAGTGTAACTTCTACCCTGCACTAACAACCAGTGCCGACTTTTGACTGGTACACCCCCTAACCACTCAACCCGTCCCGTGAGGGTGTCACAGGGGGGGGGGGTGACAATTACATTAGACAATCTGTAACTAAGCTAGCGCGACATATGTTTATGATCCTAAACCAATAAAATACGTATTTATTAACCAAACATCCTCAAATATTAGAAGAGGTTTTGATTATAAAAGTATGTCAAAGTGCTCAAAAATCACCCAATTTGTGAAGAAACATTTATGTACATTAATTTGGAGAACATTTTGAAATATATGTCAATCAAATACAAATCCGGGTCCTGATAATCTTATTAGTCCTTACTTTCTAAGCTCCTGTTAAGTGGATGTATTAGGTGGTTCCATAAGTCATGGGCTCGCAAACTTCTGCATGGAATACCCCAACCCTCGATGTAAAGAGATTATAATGGAACAGGTTTCAAGTGAAAAGTCTCAAATAATCTGCGTGTGGAAGCTCACTCGTGAGATTGAGGAGTGTGAGACCTAATCACACCTTCTCTTATGTGTGTGTGAGATCTCATGTCATGTATTCCTTGTGTATTTTATACATTTCTTGTGTGTTTTTATATATATTATTTTGTTAAACTTCATTTTATTTGTATTGGTTAAGTGTAAGAAAAGGTGGTATCTTTAACTTCACCATCAAAATCGATTATAATTATTATTATCATCAGCGCGTCTTACTACCCGTTCGGGTTATACGCACTTACGCTAATGTTTAATTGTAGGGTGATAGTGAGATGAGATGGAGGACCTACAGTTTAACGTGGGATCCGAACCACGGTGGAGGCCTGGCATTCCCCACATTCACAAGATGCCTTGTCAGAGGTGAAGGAAGGGTTTGGTAATCAGATAAATCTGTGCCGGGACCGAGGATTGAACCCCGGACCCTCAGCACAGAGGTCCGACACCTTACCCCCTAGACCACCAGGCCACCGATGATGATTATATATATATATATATTGCTAAATTAATAAATAAAAAATATGTTATTTTCCAATAAAGGAGCTTATAACTTTTAATTACTGTTAAAAAAATTATAAATAGCCCATATATTTTAGCTCCCAATTTATCTAAAGATAGATAATATCCATAGAAGTTGCTAATTTAATTGAATTTCTTACAACTTTGCAATATTTCTGGTGAATCTAAAATTGTTCTACAATGCCTATATATATATATATATATATATATATAACGTCTACTTCCCTTCTTTCCAAGTAAATTACGCCTCCAAGCCACGGCTATTTCTATTGGTGATGCGTGATGCATGATGGGAGATATAACAGCCACTGTAGGAGCCGCCTTGTAGATACGACACGCGTGATATTCCACGGGTGTCTGGATTCCCTCATTTCACGAAGTGTGGCGGGGGGAGGGGGTAACACATGCTAAGCTACCACAACATTACTATGGTTGGGCACGTATCCTCCAAACATGTGTCCGACTGCCAATATATACTGCCATAACCTTGAAAAACTTCCTTCTGTGCTCTTTTGTTGATGAGTCCTAAGTTGGGATGGACTTGACCGTGAGTTGAGGCGTTAGAATTATCGATCATCGAGAATAAATTGATAAACTTCAGAGAGCAAGCTGGTTTATGGCGTCAGGAAGTAGGATAACAAAAACCGGTGAGCCAGAAAATACTAATGACTTGTAACC
>CABFVX010004745.1:12077-30419 GCA_902151425.1 Timema shepardi
TGTTGTTGTGGGGGGGGAGGGGGGGGGGGGGTAGTGGCTGGTTTTGATTGATGACATGATATCAGAGAGCTGTGACCCACATTAAATGTATTCATGTTTGGTGCAACAGGACAGTTATATTTTTGGTGTATTTTGTGACATTCATTTTGAATAAACACTTGATCACTATATGTATTTGCTTGATTTAAGCTAATAATTGATATTAATTAAGCCTACTGTTTGTGTACAAGGATTTTACTTACTTACTCTAGAAGGGCATTAGGAGCTAGAAAGTTCATTGTCACACTTTCAAAATTACTCTACCTATCCCTATCGTGAAATAGTTTTGTCAAGTCCACCTAATTATATCTTATCCCTATCTTGAGCAAACTGTATCCAGCCCACCTCATTACGCACTATAGTAGCGACATTTATTTGGAGGGATTGTGGAAAGTAATTTTGGGAAACCACCCGATCGGGATTCAAACCCAGATCTCCGTCATGGGAAGTCCAGGCTATTGCAAGAGAGAGTGACGCGTTGTATACTCTTCGACCTCAAAGCTCGTTTCCACGTAGCTCACATTATAATATAGATTACCTGGTCAATTAATCTTCGTCTGAGTGATGATAATTTTGCATTTATATTCAACAAACACGGCCTTGCCTGGCAACACTTGACAACACGCCACTGCAAACTGCTTGCTTCTGCAGATAGATATGTTTTTTTTTATGTTATCTCGAGTTCTCACGTTTAAACTTTTTTTTTTTACTTTTTCGTCTAAATTGACAGTAAAGTAATCCTGAAAATGTTTGACCTCTAAATTACGATGAATCTTAACGTTTTATGTGACTACAAACTCCAAAACTATTAGTTTACCAATTTTTTTGTGTCTGTTTGTCCTTGGCTACAAATCTGAAACGGTTTGGTGGATTTTGTTCGACTTTGATCTTTAGATGTTATTATTTGCCTGTGGGTCAATCTCTGGAGGATTTTTTTGATTTATACACTAGCTCTTGAAATTTTTAATGGTTGTTTACTGAAGAGTATTTTTTTTTAATTCAAAATTTTTCAAAATAAGTCTCATTATTTTCTTTCAAACTAATATCTAGGCAACGTTCTACCTCCAAAATAGCACTGTACACTTAGGTTTTGGATAAGAATTCGTTTAATATAAGTTTACTAAGGACTTTTTTTTTCATTTGAAATAATATAAATGGTGTTAATGGTTAGATCTAAATTATGTACCAATTAATTTTTTTTTTACAATTGACATAACATTCTATATTAGATTTTTTGGAAAAAATAATTTCCTAATTTTTTTATTGATAAATAATTCTTGAAAAGCTGGATTATTTTAAAAAGCCTTAACGACTTTACTCTAAATTGGTATTTTGGGTTTATCTTACGTGATTTATAATAAGATAGGCTACACAATATGTTTACATTTAAAAAATAAATTAATTTAAGAGCAGCTTATTTGGGAAATTTTAGAAAATCTTAGATTTTCAAAAAACGACTTTAAAGATTTATTAAAAATGGATAGCTAGTAGTTGTTTTTCATGATAAATAAGAATATGATAAAAATCATAAATGATTTGAGGGTAGTTAAAAAGTAATATATTTAAGAAAATTTAAAATTTGTTTAAAATTAACACATGAAGAGTGTATATGATGACTAACAAAATGATGTGTTTATTTATCTGAAGATAACTTACTTAAATATGGTTTCGGAAATAAAATTTTTGAAATTTTTGTTCCAATCTTAGCTATAAAACACTATTTTAGAAAGTTTGTCCAATTGTTATGTACTATTTATTACACTCTGCTCGCACCCCCCTCCCCCCAAAACTCTTTGAATTCCTCTTCCATGTATTAAAAAGGAAAACACTAAATAACAAAAGAAACAACAAATGGAACAGTAAATATAATTTTGCTTTTCCTCTTTTATATGTTATGTTGTGTTCTGAGCCCTACCTCTGACACCCCTATTTCAAGCTTCAAGGGAGTGAAGCTAACATTGTCTCATCAAGAAACGTGTTCAAACAGACTGAAATAAACTAACGTTAGTACAGATAATAGATGAATCTCACGCGATGGAGAAGTTAAGAATCATTACAACAGCTGCTAATTGGCGGACTCCCAGGAAAAACCAGACAGGTGACAAATAGGAACAGTGGAGTAGCTAAGACTTTCACAAGGAGCTGAAGGAGTTCCCCTTTTACGGCAATATTATTCTAAGTTCCCTACTAGCCACAAATAAGGGTCAGATTAAGCTTAGATATAAAATCAAAATACTATAAAACTTGTGGTATTAAAAAAAAGGCAATCCGTTGCTTTGTTTTGTAGAAATACAGGCGCTTTGATCAACAATAAGGTTGTTACATTATTTAATCGTGACTTCATCAACTTGATAGCCTTGAACAACAATTATATATGTTTTCTAGAAGTATATTACTAATATTGAAGAATATAAAATAAATTTTATGTAAAATACTGAAATGAGTATCATTACTCTAATATAATATGTATTTTTGAAACATATATTAATAATTTATAAAAGGAATGAGACTTATGGAGCTAAAACACTCCTCAAACTCAACAATCTTGAGGTATCTGAATATTTTCTGATGTGACACTGTTAAATAATTATATATATTTGTTTCTAAGCATTTACTTTGATCTCACAATTGAAACATTTCTAATTAAACGTCAATAAAAATGTGCCAATGATACATATTTATTTATTTTTTAATTACAAAACTTTAAATGCAAGTTTTTCAAATTCTATTGAAATATGATGATACAATTCTCCTTCATTATGACATGAACAATATTTTGAAATAATCTCTTTCTTATATGATGCATAATTACTTTACTTCTGCAAACACTTACGGCTAATTAGATTAATTTATTGAAAAAACCCATTATGGATCTCATTCCAGTTACGCTAATTCTAAGGATATCCTCTGCCTTGGCCAAGAGCGTGGAGATGGTAGTGTGAATATGATATCATTGTGGAGCTTTTAAAATAGACAGTGTAAATATTGAACCTTGTCTATTCTTGACCTAGTCATACCCAATATCATTATCTGATACTCTTACCTTTAAAAATAATATCTTAATTAATATATAATAATACTTAACTAAGAAAAAGATCATACGTACTTATTTACTCTAAGTATTAAACGTGAACCGACTGATTATTATATCATCACACGACTTATAAACTAACTTAAATCTA
Organism: Timema shepardi; assembly: GCA_902151425.1. Lineage (NCBI taxonomy): Eukaryota > Metazoa > Arthropoda > Insecta > Phasmatodea > Timematidae > Timema > Timema shepardi. The sequence continues at coordinate 15,299 of CABFVX010004745.1, forward strand.
GAACAAACAAAACATTAGCCCCCGGTCATTAATTAATCACTTTGGAAGGGGAAATACACATATCACGAATAATACATTTTAGGACATGACAGGAGTCAAACTGAAGACTATTAGCTTAATTGGCTGAAACGTTAATGACAGTTATAAGTTTACGGACATACATATTATATAGATAACTAACTTTTTAATGCGGTTAGTATCTGATAATTCAATTAGTTAACAGGTTAAACGAATGGTTTTAGAATATGATCATACACTGATAGATTAAAAATAATTCTTTTCTCTTAACCACAATGTTGACATTATATACAAAAATATAGTGCTAGATTTCATTGCATTGTAATTATAACAAACACTGTTCTAGGATTTCTTATTGTAGAACAGGCCCAAAATTTCCGTTGACGTATTTAAAGTAAGGTTATTAATCCTGGGAAATGCCTCAATAACATTAAAACGTATATGCAGGCATGTGCATGTATGTGTTATTATTTTGGTTACGTTTCTTTATCTCGTGGATTCACGCTAACACGACAATCTAAAAGAAATAGCTAGGATAATTTCTTGTAAATTTTACTATGAAACGTTTAAACACTTAGAGTAATGTTACTGTATTAATATCGTATAAGTATTTAAAATAAGTCATACGTGATTTGAGGACAAAAAATACTATTTGTATTTTGAAGACCACCGTCAGGGAATACTTATCATTAAACGGTAAAATACAGCTAGTAAAGGAACTGTTGCAAGACTTCCGTAAATTATATTACAGGATAGTAAGGAAATAGGTCTAGAAGTGAGCGCTAAAAGTTTGCTTTCGAGTAATATAAAACGGAGAGTACACTAGAAAATAGTTTTCTCGGTTGTTCTCTATGGGTATGACTTAATATATCTTACCTTATATGACGAAAACAAATTCAGGCTTTTCGAAAACAGGTGGCTTAGGAAGATATTTGGTCAAAAAATGGATAAAGATGCTAACTAGTTGAGAAGGCTACATAATTATGAGTTACATAGCTTATTCTTATCACAATACTTTGTCAGGATAATCGCAACTTGTAGATACGGTGGGTAGGAAATTCAGAGTGAATGGAAAGTTTTAAAACCATGTTAAGAATGTTGACTGGCAAACACAGTGGGAGAAGACCGTTGGGAGGACCTAGACACAGATGGGAGGATAGCATTAGAATGGTCCTGAAAGAGATAGGGTATAATGAGGTGGACTGGATAGAACTAACTCAAGATAGGGATAGGGTGTAGTGAGGTGGACTGGATATAACTAAATCAAGATAGGGATAGGGTGTAGTGAGGTGGACCGGATAGAACTAGTTCAAGATAAGGATAAGGTGTAGTGAGGTGGACTGGATAGAACTAGCTCACGATAGGGATGGGTTGTAATGAGGGGAACTGGATAGAACTAGCTCAAGATAGGGATAGGTTGTAGTGAGGTGGACTGGATAGAACTAGCTCAAGATAGGGATAGTTGGCATACTTTTGTAAGAGTGGCATGAACTTACGAGGTCTCAATGCCATAGCGTAAGTAATTATTGTGAAGCTGTCTAACACTGATGCACAGTGAAGGCAGTATTAGAGCAAAATAAAATGTCTTACTATGTTTGAAATTAATTAAACTTTTCTAATTTTAAAGATATCTATATTAAACGTATCTTATACTAATGTAGCGTAACACTAAGCACGTAAATATTATGCTACACAGATCAAGGTATAAATAAAATTTTGTTCCTCAGCTTTAAAATCAATTCTTCAGGCGCAGCTTTAATTTCTTTGACAAATTTAATGTCAGATCAAATCGTTATTTAGGCATTACTTAGATTTATAGATGAAATTTTACTTAAAATAATTTAGTTATTTAAGAGTAACTAAAATTTCTAGAAATATTTTACCTTACTAACAAATGATCCTTTATGAATAACATAAATTGATTGTAATCTTTTATCTCAAGAAAAATACGTTATTTTGGCATATTTTCAATATGTTGAAATTTATACCTGCCTATGAATTAGTTATTAAAGCGTCACCTCAATTTATGACCTAATATTGAATTTACTTTAAAGTGTAAATTAGAGGGTATTACCTTATTTAATATTTCAAGTTCCCCCAAGTCAAACACCCCCACCTCACATATACTCGCTACAAAACTAATTGGACCTAAGATATGTGTCTGGATTACCATAGCTGCAGGTCTCCAGAGCTTCTTTTTTTATTACAAATCATGGTAGTGGGCACATGGACTAAGTCGATAGACATGCCTGATCTGTTTTTAGCCTTTTATAAAGATCTTGGGGGTTAAATTAAAGCCAGATGTAGTAGCTCGGATTTCAATAAAATGTTGACAAGTCCTCCTTAATGTTAGTCTGGGTGAATTTAATTTAAGTTAACAATCCGTAAGTCAGAGAACGCACTAATAAAATAGATGAGTACCCGCATGCTGAGACTTTAAACTCCGTTTATCCGTTTCTCTTATCTGACTGAACTGTGGACCTAGTTCATGAGATAATCCTAGTGGAACCAATCAAGGTAATATTATTTTGATTAGGAAATATATTATATTTAATCTATTGTATTTATAGTAATGTAAATTTATATTTTTAAGTAAATTTATATAATCATGAATAAATAAGTTTGATAGACACATTGTTTACTATTCATATATAATAGGATTTTGGTTAGTTCAGCATTGGTTTATTCGAAAAATTGAAAAATTCGAACGCACTATGATTTTCCATGCAATAACTATTTAAACAAATGGTAAAAAAATGATATTTGGATCATTTGAAGCAAATTGTTAATTTTTTCGAGTTTGTACTCATTTCGAACCAAACCTAACAAAAGGATCTTCATTAAACCACCCAAAATACCAAAAGTGTCTAGTAACGCTAGAGTTATAAACGCAAAGTAAATAAGAAAATTCACTGAATCCAAACCTAGCTTAAAATACAACATTTTTAAAGCAATCAGTGAGTTATAAGAGTTTGTCTATTGCGCCAATATAAGCAAACTACAACAAATTAACTTTTTTCAACGTAATATCATTTAAAAGCAAACACTTATTTAAGTTTGCAAACTTCATATGTTAATTTTTCCAAATATTCATTTAAATTATTCTTGTTTTTTTGTTTAGACCTGTGTATGTGTATGTGTGTTTTATATGTCATATATAAAAAGTGTGTTTTAAAATTAATGTAGCATGTTTTTAAATTATTAATTTATTTTGTACGAGCTGCCTTGACACTCATATATGCCTAAACATTTATCTTGAACTTTAGATTATTTGATTGTTCTCAGAGAACCTTTAGACTTAGAATTAAAAAGGTTATACTGTAAAATGTATCTGTCGTCCACTCCTAAAGGTAACAAGCTTATATTGCTAGGTTCCGCTATGGCTTAACTTGTAAGATAGGTCCATAGTGCAATCCGTCAAGGTAACACATTATTTCCAAGATATAGGAAATGTACTATAAATGTTATATTACTATTATTATTTGAGGTATCTAAATGATTAAATCAGCACTCGACTTATAAAATAACTTAAACCTAAAACAGACACATCATCCAGCCGTTAATTCATCACTTAGAATAGGGAAATAGACATAAAAAAAGAGGATCATTTCGGGAATTGTATCCGGTCGTCTATCGTTAGATATATAATAGAAATGTATCTTATTTAAATATAATATAATTTATTGTCAAAATAATGTTATATACTATCCTTACCAAATCTATCATATGTTTCTATAATAAACGTAATCTATATTTTATAGTAAACAGAGTGTACATGTGTCCAAAAAGAGATATAATTTCCGAATGCACCTTCATTGGATAATAATGGTTCTTGGTTGGGTTTACCAACTGATTATTATTTAATTGATATCAATGCAGCTTCCTATCAAATAACAATGATACTGTTTTAAGGATATCCATATTGGCAGTTTAGGACTTCTAAAATTTATAAAAGAAAACGATTTAATTTCTAAGGACTCCATTAGTTCATCTTATCCCTAATAGCCAGCCCCAGAATGTAATACGTTCTCACGCCCCTGCCCATTCTCTTTAAGTAGGCCTAACGCACTCTTTCTTGGTACTGCAATGTAAAGTGCAGACTAATATTCGTACTGATGTACAGTATGTGAGGGCTCATACAAACTATTGACTTGTCTCTATTCTCATTAGAAACAACATGGCGTCAATCACAATCGGCAACAGCAAAAACTGTACAACATCAGATGTTAAACAGATGTGGAGTGAAGGTAAAACCGAATCAGGTGTTATGGAGGGATGTGAGTGAGAACAGCTGTCTCTCAGGGGATATCTTCAATTAAAACACGACAAAAAACACGTCAAATTATCATATTTTACAATAGTTTGTTTAGTTCACATTTTTTTAAAGCTCTCAAAATTACTTTAATCGATTTAATTTTGAATGTATTTGAATGAACAGTTCCTACAAATAATATATCAAGATATTTTAGGGTAATTTCATAATATTATAATTAATATACATTTATATAATACATTTAATATTGTAAGTGGTTTACTTAGCCTAAGTTTTAAAATTGTAATAAACATTTATACATTTTATTTTTGTATGTGAATTAAAATTATTTTTAGGGATATTTTCATAATATTTTAATATGTATAATTACATATATATAATCATTTTGTATTGTATTTATTAAAGTTTTAATAATTATCTCTTAAAATTGTAATATGTGTTTTAAAAGTTTTCGTAAATTACCCTCAAACATATTTCAAAAGGTAAGCAATAATATTTATTTTGAAAGTTTTAACGGATTAACTACATTAATGTGTTAGGGATGAAAAAGGTAAAATTTAGAGTAGGTGTAGGCCTACCCACATTTGCGTGGATCGATAGTGTAAAACAACTTATATTAAAATACCCTCAGCATTCCCAGTAGCGATTCGAAGCCCAATCTCGCCATCATTGGAGAGAAAATGCTATTTTATTTATTGAAACATACTCGTAATATTATATATTTTATCGTGTGTGTTTTAAAACCACGCCAGTTATAGGCGCACGGACAAATCGTCTAACTGATCGTGACTGCTTTGCTAGACATGGAGAGGTCCGAGCTTAAACCCTGGTTCAGGTTTATTGAGAGTATTCTTATTTCCTAAATAGTTTCCTTCTATCTACAAGAAAGTGCGAGTTTCTATTCAACTAGTGTGATTAATCTCCCAACTTTCAACCCAGGTAATAGAACTACGAGAACATTTATTTACATATTATATAGCTTTATATTCGCTTTAAAATATTATTTCAACTGCAATTTTAGAAAGCAGGTCGCCCAAACAATTCCCATATTTGCCCCGTCACGAGAGCAAAAGTAAATAAATAGTATTAAGATTTGTGAATTGAAATTACTAAAGTGTAGAGTTTATTGACCATTCATTGAGCTGATGTTTCTTTTCAAGTAAATGAAAATTTGCTGATAGCAACCAAGGTATGGGCGTTTGTAAAATATTATATAGGGTGGGGTGGAAATAGTTATACGATCCATGCTAAGGAAAGTGATGGACAATGTGTTGAGGTTTGTATGACGTCCAGCGGAGCTCACCTGAAGGACATCTTCAAAAAGCGAACCCGTGTACTATGTAGTTTGCTTTATTTAGACAGTGAATATTTACTTTTTAACTAAAGTGTTAGCTTTAAATACAATAATCGTTTATCTGTTTCGTTCCCACGCTGTATAAACGACTGGTAAACTAAAGTATTAAATTAAGGAGTATTGTGTTTACCTTTTAAAAATATTTAGATTAATTTAAAGGTGTTTTGATTATATCAATTTAACTAAATCGGGGGTTGATTGTTTTATACATGGTGAAATACATTTAGGAGTATTGTTTGTTGGGTTGCCTTTAAAAGCTTTAAAACCTATTTGTTATTCAGCATTAATTTAGTCGTATCAATTTCATTTTGTCAAAATAATGAGAGATGAAGCCATACATTTTAGTCTAGTTAATGCGTTCTGTGGTTGTTTCAATCTTTGTAAAAGCTATTTGTCTAAGCTACTATAAATAATATCACAATGGTCAAATTATGGGCCTTAAAGTTTCAGACGGACATAACTCTATGAGAGAAAGGAACTATGTTTATGAGTATCCGTACTTTAGATCTATCAAGTAAATTAAAAGTTACACATTTTTACAGATATAATAATTAATTTTAATAGTACAAAATATTATATTTTTACAAACTATGCACGTTCAATGAGAGCATTATTTTATTTATAAGAAATGCGTAACCTGACAAAAGTATGACTATGTTTAAAGATTTAGTAAAAGTGTTTTAACTACCTTATTGTGGTGGTATAGTATAATCATAAACTTAACATTATATTTTTTACATTTAAGCGAGAACTGGCATAAATTATTGAGCTTAGATTATTTTAACAAGAGCTGTAATTTGATTTTTCTCTGACAGTTTCCTCTAGAAAGGAAATACAATTAACAAAATCTGTCTTCATAACTCTTAACTAAGGATATTTAAATTGATTTTGTGTTGAAAAAAGTATATCTCTTTGTCTCATTAAAGTAAATCTAGAGGATTGTTCATCACGTTTTGATGAGAAGGAAAAATTAAGGTTATCCTGTTTTACCGCATATTATAACAAATCTATTTTTTTTAAATAAAAATTGCATACGTAAGGAATCTCTTGAAGAGGAAGTTTGAAATTAATCTGAAAGAAACTTTAGAATAGAGGATGGTGAGAGTAATCATTTTCTCATATTAATATAAATTTCATGGTGAGAAACTAGTACTCTAAAATGATTTCATGCAATTTATTTAGAGTGAAATGAGTTAACTATGGTTTTAGTAAAAACACCCACAGACAAACCTTTTTTTATTATTTGAATACTCATATAATAACATAATTGGCTACACACTTTTATTACATCGTGTCATAACTGCCTGAGCTATACGTATTTTAATTAATTTAATGAATTAGAGAAGAGAAAGTAGGATTTTTAAGAAAATAGGAAATATGCTCACAATTTTGTGGGGAGTTAGTTGGAAAACCAATAAAGAAAATAAAAGTTTAATTGTTTGGAAATTGAAGCGATACCTTAGAAATGCTGGAAGATCATTCAAAATGAGTAGTTTAGTCTACTTATCCAACAATGAAGGCTTACACGAATAGTAATCTTTATCATGAATTAAAGTAAATCTGGTGCCAAACGGCTTTATTAAACTATACATTGAAAGGAGGATATAAGGGCAAGGCCTAAACACTTGCCAGAAAATTGCAGACCTCAAAGTTAACGATTAAAACAAAACAAACACATAGTTTTGTAATTGAAGGGGTACATCAGTCCCCTTCTTCATCAGAAAAGGTTAGGACATGAGTTAAGAAGTCTTTCGATACAACTAGAGAAATATTTTTTCCCTTATTATTCATTTTTAAACTTTATTCACTAAATTAGTTAAGAGTACATGTATGAGTTATCCCTACTCCTGCCTCTTACCAAGTCTCATAGCATAACAACAGCTAATCTACAGATTTAGAACAAATATTAACTCTAACGGGGACCCACCCAAACCACTACGGACGTGTTTGGAGCCAGAAATTTATAAAGAAAACTACATTTATTCTGATGAGAGTACTAACACTTTTATAGTCAGACTGTTGGATTAAAACGATAACGAATTAAAAATGTCAGATAAAATTATATATAATACTATTTTTATCGCAACATTTTACTGCTTGTTCAGGCTATACGAATAAATTATGTTTACTCTTGTAAGGTGAGGAAGAGGGAGGAAGTATTTTAGAGGTAATATAACAACATCTGCATGGAAGGATGGTGGGAAAACATTTAGGAAAATCCATCCTCAGTAGACCTGACTGAGATTCGAACTCTGATCTTACCGTCTTCAGCAGACCAGTCTAACAAGAATAACTAAGACCATTCGTCCTCTGAAACCTGTATTAAATAATTACTTTTGTTTGACAAAGTTATACAAATTCTACTTTTTGTAAGACATCATTAACATAGTATTGTGCATGTGTTAATTTAACTATGATTTATTTTTACTACAAGTATTACTACCCATTTTGAGTGTACGGATTTATTTTTATGACTAGGGTATTGGACATAAATATATGAATTAAATGAAATGTACCTGAATTTGCGTAGAGGAAAAGTCAAAAACTACCGAGGAGAACACGCTCTGAGTAGGTCTTCATTCAGACTGGTCTCTAAGCCCGACCTTCTCGCCACTGGCAAATCCTACTAGACAATGATGACGTTTAATATATAGTATTATCATAAATTTTTACTTTGTATAAGAGCGTTTGGTGCAACCTTAATAATTAATAAAAAATAATAGCCAGTATCTGTTTAAGGTGTGATGGAAGGGGACGCAGAAAAAGTCCAGTGTTCCTACAGTTTTTATGACAAAAAATATTTTTTGGGCCAAAATAAATAAGAAATTGATCCAGTACAAACATAGAGTTTAATTTTCTTCAACATTTCCTGAATATCTGTCATGAGCATGGTGGCATTGTTTTATTTCTTAGTTTCGCCGTTTCCGATTTCTGTCTGCAAGGTTTCTTTAGTGATGGGTCGATTTTATATGATAGCGTTGTTCGTCTGAGGTGTGGTGTGACTCTAGAGCTGCGAGAAGGATCACTTCCTTCGTTACAACCAACTATATCACACTGCGTTGAGCTTGAGTAAATACCGATGGAGTTTAGTGATTGTTTGGCGAGCCGGATTATGAACAATATCCTTAAATACATGCACTGGTATTAATTAATTTTCAGACATTCTAATAGAGACAAAGCGTTTTAGGAAACATAGTTAAGATATTTAAATGCTAAATTATTTGATCTCATTAGATATATATTGTAATGTATATATAATATTTAACTATCGCTATTTTTTAAAACGAACTAATACTATCACTTAATATTGTGAACTCCATTATTAGATAATCCCGTGAGACTTGCGGCTATAGGGATTGTGGAGATGTTTTTGAGTGGGGTTTTCTACCACTCAAATTATCGTCACAAATATAGTCTAACCTAACCTAACCTAGCCTAAGCTATAGTCTATAAACCTATACTTCTGCTTATAGGAGTTAACACATTGGCAAGTTCTGGATGCAAAACCAACAACGAAATCTCTATCAGTCGCTATCTACACCGAACACAAGACATAGGTCTCTGACTTGACAAGTGATTGAACAACACACCTATGGTATTTAGCTTATAAACGGTTGAATATTTATGTAGCTAATCTATAATTTATTAATATATTAATATATATTACTTATTTTCAGGTGTTCTGTCTCACTAAAGGTCAATTTATTTTGCCAGTAAGCTTAAATCACCAATACGCCCGGTCCTCTGCCTCCTCCCTAGCTCCCAGAATTGTCTTCTTTACTTCAAGTTGTTTAATATTTGAATCCTACTTAATCCTAAGCTCTTCCTTCCCTCAACCTTTCCTTCCATGACATCGTTCAGAAGACAATTCCTCATAAGGATGTTAATGGTTTTAGTAATTAATTTGTTAGGGTATAAGGACTAGCGTTATTGTGCACCCAGACTATATGTTTAATCTGGCTTGCAATTATTTTTTTAGATGCCAAGGTTCAAATCTTGTCCAGATATAATGTAGGAATTCTTTTCTAAATGGTTTAACTCTACCCTTCCACGTGAGTTATTTCATATCCTATCACTCCTACCTTCCTCGTTCTTACCTCATTAGTGTAAATAAATGTGGATATATCTCAGGCTAGTAATAAGATACGTCACAAGAAAAAAACTAAAGTAACAGGGCAATTGGAGTGTGAATTGTACTATCAAAATTGTCATATTTCTTAGACAAATTATTATTCGAATGACCCGTGTTTATTGGGGAGATAATATTTTTAGCTATACAATTAGATACAGTTTTAGAATATTGATAGGAATAGTACTAGTGGGGATGCATATGTTTGGAAAAAAGTATTGAGAGTGCGTTTGATGTGGTACGAATGTTTATACTAGCTTTGTTATCAGCTTGGAAATCTGGATATAAAGGGAATCACAAAATCTTTTTATTGAATGAGTAGGGAGTTAAAGAGTCTTAAAAATAGGCTGATATGATTTATTTTATTTTTAGGGAATTGTTATTTTAAAATAATAAAATAATACAATAAAGGTCAAAACAGAGTATGAGATAACCAATATCTATGAAATAATAATGAAGTTTATTAAAATACATACAACTGAACCAATAGTCCCAGAGACAAGACTTAGTGTCAGTGAAGTCAAAGAAGCTACTAAGAATTTAAGAATCATAAAGTTACATTTATATATTCAATTCCAGTAGAGTTAATAAAGAAAGGTGGGATGTAAGTGATCTAAATTCATAAACTGCTATGCTCCATACGGAACTACGATTTACTACCACAAGAATGGAGGGAAATCTATATCATCAATTTTCAAAAAGGGAGCTGAAACAGAATGTAATAGTTAGAGAGCTGTCTCACTACGATCAACTTGATATAAAATTTTATCTTAGATAATTTAATGAAATTTACGACATGTGCAGAGGAAATAAATATAAATCATTAGTGTGGATTTTGAAGAAATAGATCAACAAATGTTCAAATTTTCACTGTAGAGTAAAAAATTTTTTAAAATGACAACAGGACTGGAAAAAACCTGATCATTTTTCAATTCAAAGATTATAATATTTATAGGCGGATCTAAAAGTTTTTAACAATTACATAAGCTTGTCTATTTAAACCATAATATTAAGATACGATGTTCCGATATGACATGTATTGATTTCAATAGTCACTTTCCATGGTTTTCTTAAGAACACTACATGTTGCCGCACCACGATGGAACGTTTGGTTCAAGCTGTATTACCTGCCTAAACTAGATGCTACCAATGGGATGATACGGGCTATTAAGTTCCAGAAATAGATGATGAGCTTATTTTTCCAAATATAAAAGTTAATCTGCTTCAGTAACATTTTATGGGCTCTTACTTTCGATAAGAATAGTGTGCTGGCAATACCGTTAATAACATGAAGCATCTGGCTCACTTGCTCGACAATCATCGTCCATTTATCTCTTATCGTCTCGATGATGGTATTCATGGAGGCTCTGCTAATGTTGTAGTGTTGCGTCACGTTCGTCAGCATGTTCTCGGCCATCCTTCTGACATCGGAAGCTGTGAAGTTAGGGAGGCTCTTTAAGTAAGCGGTGATGTAACCGGTGAGGTTATTGGCTGACGATCCTACGAAGAGGTCGGCGCTTTGCGGTGCGCTGTGCGAGAAGTCCATTGTCACCAGGAGAAGACACAGTGTCACCGTCACCAGCAAATGACACGACGCTTGGCTCATCTGAGTTTGGGGCCAATGGAAAGAGGGGAATTTTTATGTTCGGATATTGTGATTATCTTTATAAATAGATGAAATTCAGGATCTAGTAAAAAAAGCAGTCTTAACAACAGCAAATTAATGTAGGATCACACAATTTTGGTCCAATAGAGATTAATTTCTCATTTATAATATTGTGGTACTGAATATTTTCAGCCTCTGCAATATAATGGCTCTTTACGCTTTGTGTGCCCCTGAAATATAAAAAAGGGGGGGCTTATCTATTTGTCTCTATGTCTGTCCATTTGAATCTTTGTACCTGGGGCTAGAGATAAAATGGTTTTACTGGTTTCCACAAAAATAATATTATCGTTCCTTAACACATATGCTAAAACGTATTACTTTTAATTTGGGACAAAACAATATTTTTAAACAAGTGACTATTATATAACTTTTTAATAAAGGATTTAATCATTAGTACTTACACTTTAAATGAAAATATACCGTCCTCCCAAATAATAAATTGCAACCAAAAAAAGTTAAATCACCATACAACAAAAGGCCAAAAATTGCCAGAAGTATCAGCCATTTTTAAGCGTTTTCACGAAAGCTATGGCCGAATATTGGTAAATGATAGTCTTAGTTCAATTTAACATCCATTATTGGATCAATTTTAAGAAAGTTTGAACATTTTACTGTACACATTGGAATAAATATCTATCCACAAGTTTTATAATTCTTACAATTACTGGTGCTGTTGGAAGCTTTTGCCTTTATAAAGCTTTTTAAAGGACACTATGGACTATGGTGGAGCAAATTAAAGGACAGATTATTAAATAAGTCCAATACTAAATAGTTTTAAAATATTGAGCGGTTTAGTGTGTTTTTGTGAAAGCTATGAGGCACAAATTATGGGAGTGGGATAATATTGGGTACAGATTCCACTCTATAGGTATATGCTATAGAATGCGTTGCCTCATTAGGAATACCACACTTTTTTTAGTACCACGTCCTACTACCCGTTAGGGCTATACGTCTATGTACTAACTTCACTATGGGCTAGAGATTAAATCTTAATAAAGACGATTAAAAGTCATAGATCAATTGGCACGTGGGTTAAGGTATCATCCTAATCTGGTCCCATTTCCGGTGAACAAGGAGACAAAAGTCATGAATTATTGTCGGATAGGGTGTATTTTACCAGGTAATTTTCCAATCTCCTCATCGCAAATATGGGTACCTTTTCTTTTAATTCTAACATCCAAATCACTATCAAATCATGGTATATATGTGAACTATCCAATGTATACTAATACAACGGACACAAGAAACAAAAAAGACTTTTACATATATTTATATAGCTATCCTTACGCTAAAGTTGAATCTGATTATTTATGAGTAGTAAATTATTGTCATGATTACTAAACCACTCTCTACCGTATTTTCTCATAAACGAGTAGAATTACGGTTAAAAAAGTACTATTGATTAAATTTAAAAGAGTTCGTTTCTAAATGGAATGTATATTTAGATTAAACTACTTAAAGAACCAATCTAACGAAAGGGATAGTGCGTATCTTCCTTAAGAAATTCATATAACAACCAGACGTCGCATTCTGGAGTGTATTTTTGTAGTATACTTTAAAGTAACAATGGAATAGAGAATAGTTAAACTATTTTACCATACTCAAAACTTAAAATATAATAAAAAAAATTAGAATTAAAAACTAATAAACTGATTCTAATTTTACTATAGCTAAAATTTTAATGCAGCTCACCACATTTTAATACATATACAAATTCAAGCACAATATTATTTAATTTTTTCTGGCTTCTAAGCGGATAGACAGGATTATAATTCCCTTGTTAATTGGCCAATAAATGTTATCTTAAGCTTGCAGTGTTTAGATTATGTATATATATAATAATGTATTGTAATCCACTATACCTTCATCTATATGATCTTCACTATATATTCATAAAATGTTTTCTAATATTATATATGAACATTGCTTTTATTTACTATACAAAGTAAAAAAAAATGTATATCACTAGCTCACACAAATCATCAAACTTAGTATTTAAATGTATATTTGTAGATCATTTAAAATGAAAAATTTAGGTTAATTTTTCAACAAATTTTGCAAGATTAAACTAGAAAAATTGTTGTTATTCTAATCTAGTTATGGTGTTGTTAGATTTTCACTCAACCAACATGTATATCAACTGAACTATTTAAAACTTAATATGGATTGTTATATACCAAAATGTTAACCTTCACTTAGGATATTTATCTAAAGTGATAAAATACACTCCTAGCACGTGTTTGTAATATTACCTTTTTTAAATACAATAATTACTTTGAAAACTATAGAGATAAAACGAAATCCATAAATATGAAATGGTTTTATTTAGTGGAAATTAATCATAAATTATATTCAAAACAGTACAGTTTATTTTTAGCAACCACATCTTACTACCTTTTCATATAACACGCATTGTTATTCAAACTAATGTTTAAGTTATGAGGAAGGTTGAATTCTTAGAAGGTGAGTGGGATTGATTTAAGAAAACTGCATTTAGTACACTTGAACGAGATTTGAATCCCAACCATTTCATCATTGTGTATCTTAATCTATTTCGAGAGTGATTCATTGAAGTGTCGTAGGAAGCGATACAAAAATAGAAACATCAACACTTTAACATGTAGGTTATTATATCTAATCATGCTGTAAGCAGTACAAATACATTGTATATAAACGTGATACTGTAAATTACAAACAAGGAATATTTTCTTAATAGCTTAAATAAACGACATGACTAACACATAAAGACGACATTTTGACTTGAAATTCACATTAAGTCTTATATCAAAATCAACAAATTTTAATTTCCCTAACTCCCCCAAGTTAAAAATTAGCATATAGCTCATACTTGCTTGAATTTTATTTAGAACAAAAATTTATAATTTATAAAAATTACAATCCCATTTTCACTCAAAATATTTTTTTATAAAATACCAACATTTTTTGTGGCAAAAATTGATAACATTTTGCTGTATTTTTTTTAAATCGGGACCTCTGTATCTATGGCCAGAAATATCAACCACTACACCATGAATAAACATATATATATATATCGACAACCTCTTCTGTGGTCTCGTTATCAGTTTTTCAAAAACTAAAGTTCCAGAAATCTCTGGTTCTATCCCCGGGGTTTACATATTTTCTGTGAAGCAGTGAGTCTGGAACGGGTACACTCATCCTCCTGAGGACCAATGAGGAGCTACTTGAATAAAGAAATAGTGGCTCCGGTCTAGTAAACAGAGATTAACGGCAGGAGGTTTCCCATCATCCACCCCAGAAGTTGGCACCATCTTCGCCAGCAGATGGCAGTCATTTGGTCGGTTCGACTTATTTTGGGCTGAGTCTGTGGAGTTTTTTAATATATATATATATACTTTGACATATATCAAAATTAACAGCTGCAGATCACATGATTTGACGTATGGATACGTGAAAGTAAATCTAGCAACTTAGGTCATGTTCATGAAAATTGGACTGTAACTTTAACTTTATTCTCCAGCCTTAAAGTTCATTTTTGTGTGCAAGCTCTTCGTTTCAAATCATTTTACGTTCCTTATTCCTTCTTTTCAATTCTCCTCGTCACCTGAATTCTAAACCTCGGCCCTATAACTGCAATCTCTGGTTCGCTCCACTACAACATTTGTACAATAATAACCTCCCTCCCCCCCCCCCCCCCCCCCC
>CABFVX010004745.1:37168-60678 GCA_902151425.1 Timema shepardi
CAATACAATTTTAGATAGATTAATACATTTAGAGAAAAGTTATCAATTGCAAAATAAATATTTTGATTAATCATTCATAAACTTAACCAAAAATAGTATGTTAATGGCTTACATATTTTTCTTATAGGATTAATGTGTATAGCCCCCATGCCCCGATTTAATGTCGGTACCGGTAATGTAAATCTTAAAACTTAGAAATTTATTTGGAAGTCTTACCTGATTTGTAAACGTAAAGTAGCTAAAGAATCTTCAGACTCTTGTACTCATCCATTCGACAAGAAACAATAAAATTACTTTCAGTGCATATACAAGAAACCGATAACGAGATGTATTATCTTCACAGCCAGGAACACAATATTTGTTGGCACCCAACATTAAATTAAATGTTCAATTTCCCAACTTTAAACAGAGATTGTTAAAATAGTATAACCTTATCATTTCTTAGAGCATAAATGAGCAGTTTGAAATGTTGTTTGTTTAAGGAAGCCAGTCAATTTGAATAAATAAACTCCAATGATTTGTAAAGTACCCTTTTATTAATATTTTAAAAGAAACACCAATAAGTATTTATCTCTTACATATATATTAAAATAGAGATAGTGCTGCTCCCTAGTTACCTCGGAATGAGTTAAGAATAAGTGCTGCTCTCTACTAAACATGGAATGAGTTAAGGCGAGTTTCTCCTGCTGCCATCTATCAGACAAGTGGTACCACAATTGAATGGATACAATTCAGGACTCTGTGGGTATAATGCAAATATTTCTAGTGGATACAATTCAGACTTTTTATTTGTAATGCGTGTTTAAGAAAATGTCTGAATGGCTACCATTCAGAATGGATACAATTCAGGATTTTGTGGACATTATGAAAATGGATTCAAATCAGACTTTTTATTTGTAATGCGTGTTTAAGAAAATATCTGAATGGCTACCATTCAGAATGGATACAATTAAGGATTTTGTGGCTATTATGATAATGGATACAAATCAGTCTTTTTATTTGTGGTGCTTGTTTAAGAAATGTCTGAATGGCTGCCATTAAGAATGGATACAATTCAGTCGTCTCTTTATGAAGTGTTATAATTTTCTTCGTTGAAAAAGTTTGTGATCTTTTGTCACTCTGCTCCTTGCAGATATAAAATAACTGTTTATAATTATAACCACGTGAAGAAAAGTAAACTCTATATTTATATTGAAACAATATTTTATTTTGAATAGAAAAGGTTCTGCAATAAAAGCTGCAAAAAAACTGGCCTTTTATTCCGTCATCTGCATCCCCACCTTAAAATTATATAGCACTAATAAATCTCCCTTTATAGTTTTGGCTGACCCCAACTCCCTCAATTTTGTCCAATGATCACTCAAATGGCACGAATTTTTTTTCTGAAGCCTGTCTGTAAACTTGCATTTATGATTTGTCATTTTCATAAAACAATTAGATGATGGCGTAAATTTTAAAATTAACCAAATAAGAGACCAATTTAATCTTAAATATGATCTAATTACAAATATTTATTTTTCTTCGCACTATCATGGCCCTAAGCCAAGTCAGTGTCAAAATTTATTTAAAATCTGCCAATTATATTTTACATTTCTGAAGGAAAAGGACGTACGGTAATGCTGACAATCATTCAAGAGAATAATAAATTGAAGAAAATGAAAATATTGTAGTTTATGTTCACAATATTTTGAAACCATGGAAAACTAATTTAACAATAAAAGCGTGCATCACATGCCAATCATATATTTGACAGCCATTTATAAATCGTCAATTTACACAGCACTATTGGAGGTGGATAATTTTTGACTAAACATTAATGATAAAAACAGTTACTAGAAGTTAATAATAGTAAACATTGTTGGAATAAAAAATTATGTTTGAATAAAAACTGCATATAAAATTCCGTTTTTTACTAATTTAGAATGGCCTCACAGTTAAGTGCTGTCACAAATCTTCATTCTGCTAGCCCACCTAAGTGGCTGACGTAGCTAAAGTGTCATTTCCGTGTTGAGATAGACTGCCGAGGACGGGGAGATCTAGGTTTTAATCTCTCTCGAGTGAACTGGAGGTGGTTTTTTTAATAAATGGTTTTCCACTCTGCCTCTACGAAAATGCAGGTTTACTCGCTCTACATTAAAACTTATCAA
Organism: Timema shepardi; assembly: GCA_902151425.1. NCBI lineage: Eukaryota > Metazoa > Arthropoda > Insecta > Phasmatodea > Timematidae > Timema > Timema shepardi. The sequence goes on from CABFVX010004745.1 coordinate 39,316, forward strand.
TTCCCGAACGGTTATTAAGACGCAGTGTTTAATTAATTAAATTAATCATGTTTGTTTTTGTATGTGAGTTTTGACCGGGAGGGACTTCTGTCTCTTGTGTGTAGACTCTGTGCCCCTCTAGTAGCATGGAACGTTGCCTAGGAGGTTGTCTACACGCTGTAACCACAATCAGATGATGTTATAATAATTATTATGATATCGTGGAGCTGGGGAGAGTCTTAACTTAATTCTAATCAACCAAACCCTGGTGGCTATAGGGATTATTCCCCTAAAGAGAATCGTACCAAGGGTACCAGCCTGGAATCGCACATGGGACCCCTAGTATCGTAGCCATGTGCACTGTCCAATACATCACGGAGCCTGCTAGTCGGTAATAATAGGTATACACTGTAGCTATTAACGAGAAGTTTGGTCGTTTTGTCCCCCATCGTCACCACCAGAAATTTAGAGAAAACATTCTATTACGAATATAAAGCGCACATTTCTGGCATATCATTTCTACTTTCTCGCTATCTTACAGGTAAATAAAGTATTATGATAGAAAAAAAATTGAACTCGAGATTTTTATAATACTCGACATTTTAAGAACCACCAAATCCGAAAAAGTGGTTTTTGAATTTACTTCTGTCGCCCTTATATACCTCCGACTAGAGCCTACACTATTTTAAAAATTGTGCTTTAACTTGGTATCTAGGGTTTTCATAGGGTTGGCCCAAGGAATCTTTGAAATTTGATATCCAACCTTAAAATTAAGGAGAGTTTACTGAAGGGCAAAAAGAGAAAAAGTCAATTTTCTCAAAATTGGCTCAAACGATTTTGTTTAAAGTTCATTTCGAAAAATTTATTAATGTTCTTTACAAAATGGTTAACCTCAATATTTCGGCAGAATGACTTTAAGGACTACGGGCTGATGCGTAAACTCTCACTGTTTATCATATCTCCGTAACTCCGTAATATATATATATATATATATATTTTTTAACTTTTCAAAAACTAAATTTAAAATATTGTGACCGTTATAATAATCTAACCTGAAATGTTGATGGATGTCGACGTCTTATGACTCCCCGAAACCTAAAATGTGATTTTCGCAATACCATCTGTTTGTCTGTCCATCTGTCTGTCAGTCTGCACCTTCGGCTAGAGCCTAGTCTATTCTACCGATTGAGCTAAGACCTGGTACATAGGGTTTTCATGGGTTTATCACGAGGAATTTTTTGAATTGGATATCCATCACTAAAATTAAAGGTAGTTTTCTTAAGGGCACAAAAAGATTTTTTTTTAAATCAAAATTTGCTTTAAAATTTTCTATTACATTTCATTTATAAGATTTGATCAATATTACAAGCCAAATGGCTACTCTCAACTTTTTGACAATACGACTTTAATGGTTCTGGTTTGGTGCGTTAATTCTAACTTTTAATTTTATCTCCTTAAATCTTTGAGATATGAAATTACTTATTAATGCATACATGTGGATATATTTATAATGAACATATTTTACTTGAAATATATTTTTATAAAACCAATAGTTTTCAAGCTATACAAAAATATATATTTCTTTTAACTTTGCCAACAATTTAAGGTAAAGTATTACGACCGTCAAAGAAATCTAACCTGAAATGTTGATGGATGTCAACGTTTCATGACCCCCCGAACCATAAAATGTGATTTGTGCAACGCTGTCTGTCTAACCCTAAAATTAATATCAGTTTTCTAAAGGGTCAAAATAGAAAAATTCCATTTTCTCAAAATTGGCAATAACGATTTTATCTCTTTCATTTTAAACTCAATAGTCAATAATTACCTATTTAATTGGTCAAAATCTATAAAAGAGAAATTTAATAACAGTGCAATAACCATAAGATATCCCCTAGCAAAATGACGAAAATTTTAACCAGAAGTAAAATTTTAAATACAAAGTGTTGACCCTTGGGGGCTCAATATCGATATTGTTTAAGCTCAAATATACAAATGACGTTTATTCTTCAAAAATAAAATTATGAAATTTAAAACCACGAATAAAATTTGTTTTACGAATGTCTAGTGCAATTTGTTCTTGGGTGTGCTAGTGTATATCATATTACGAGTTTTGAGTAAAAACTTCAATTTCTAAACAATGGAGCGAGAAAGTCCGTGCGATGCCCCGTACTATTAATTTTCTTTTCAACTCAACTTCCATTACTCACGCCAGCCGGGAGCTAAGTTGGCCCGCTAGGATGCACGGTTTTAATATCCCAATTTACACTCTTACTAATCAATTTAGAAATTTTATTTACTACCACATAAATATTAATTTGCTGATTTTTTAAATAATAAAATAATTTTATAATTTTCAAAAATCTAATTTTAAAATTAAATATGGATTTCCCACAGCGAGGTATTATTGGGCAGAACGTATTTTTAGTTGTAGATTTATATTTTTTTATCCTGTATTCCATTCCAGTTTAATATTTATTGGTTTAGTGTACTTACGTTTCTTAATAAAAAGTCAGTTTCTAGCTCTTATGATGAAATTAGTATTTACAAGTTACATTGAAAATAATATTAGCTCTAATTTTTTAATCGTATTATTTATTATAACATTTGTATGTGTGTTCCTGAATAAAATACATAATTAAACTCATAATACTGTTAATTTTTGTATTATTTGTCAAAACAGTCACACTAATCCAATTTAATTTGATCAGTTTATCTATTTTTAAATTAAATTTACATTTGCAATTTTATTTTATATAACTATTTAGAAATTTTGCTAAGCAAGTAATAAAATTACAACACACAAATAAATGATAATTAAAACATGTTCAAGTAAATGCATGTGATTAGTACAATCACGGAAATTAATTATTTCGGTACAAGTAGTACACATTTTGTTTCCCAGCCGCGTCTTAGTACCCGTTTGGTCAATACACAAGATTTACAGTGGACAGCAAGTTTATTATTGCAAATAAAGATAACATGTTTAAAGAAGTTTACGACCTAAATTAAATATAATTTGGAAAGGAAACAATTTTGATTAAATGTTAGGCTGAGAACCTTTAATTTGGCGTGCACTTGTCAATCACTGGGCAGATCAGGAACGTCTTGTCTACTGTCTCTAGTATACATTGTATTAAATAAACCATAAACTTAAGACGGGATATACTATTAAAATAAAATTTCAATCAGAAGTTCCTTATAAAAATGCTTGGAAAGTTAATATGTCGAGTCATGTTGTTTGTAACTGTCACTTTTGATGCATATTAACAATACCTATTGAAAAACACAAATAGTATAGTAAGATATTATCATTGTTGGCCTATAAAAAGTCTTTGTAGTTTGTAAAAGCGTCTTTCTATAAAATTTGGACTTTACGTTAGATATTCAGAAACTAGTAGAAATCACCCAAACAGCCAATGTGACTCATAATCGACTTTTTAATCTACTAAGCTTTACAAGTTAGTATACTAGAGCATATTTATGCTGGTAATAATGTTGGTAACTTTTGGTTCCAAATGGCCATCATATTATACTATTAAAATATAATATCTATAAAATGAATAACACAGAGTAATCCTTGATATAGCCTGATATTGGTTGGAGGAACAGCAGAGAAAATATAAACATATTTCTTTAGGGCCAACATTGATAACATTTTAGTATATCATTTAGGTTATTTTATAGGTATTGATAATATCTATCAAAAATGAAAACTTCAGATAACATCAACTGATGTCTAAGTATATAAAAATTGTTTTAATAACTTTATTAACAAACTTCTAGGGATCTTCGTACCAAAATCATACTATAGCTTAGTACAAGAGAATTAGTGTGCACATTCAAAGAAAGGCCTCTCTATTCATTTCAATGTTTGTAAGGCATTTTAAAAATATATATTATAATTATGTCATTAATAAATGTATAAAAAAGAACTCTCATGTTTTTGTGGTAGATATATTTAAATGTTTGTTTGGACTACCCAAAATAAATTAATGGTTCTATTGACATAGGAAAGCGAGAGATTAATGAATTAAATATAGCTGTAGAGTATTCTTCTGGAAAAAAGCTTGCAATTACTCATGGAAAGCCCAGCTCCAACTAAGTAATCTTTGCCTCGGTTTAAGCAACTAAATCCCAGGTCAGAGTCAAGCAAGTTCTTATTTAGTGTTCAGTCAATTAAAAAAAATATAGAGTGTCTAATAACATATTTTCTCCTTCATTCAGTCATCGTAAGCAATCTACTTAGTGATAATGAGTGGAAAATTGCAGCAATTATTCCCATGGGATGAAGGTCAAAATATCTTCCAATTGGTTTCGTTAGAAAAATATATATTTACATAGATTCAATGTAATAGGGTATTTGATATTTAATGAGAAACCCAAAAATTAAATTTTCTATTTTTATTCACATTGTAACACCAAACGTGTATAATATCTTCTACTATGGCTATGAAAATACGTTAAAAACAATTCTACCCATAAAATACAGCAAAAATTAAATGGTAAGGAACTCCGCGTGAACTTTCTCGATCTATTTTTTAGAAATTAATATATTTACTCAAAATTCGTAATATAATATACACTAGCAAACCCAAGAACAAATTACACTAGACATACGTAAAATATTTTTTAATCGTGGTTTTAAATTTCATAATTTTATTTTTAAATAATTAACGTCTTCATTTGTATATTTGGATCAATAAAAAATATCGATATTTTGTCCCCAAGGGTCAACATATGATATTAAAAGTTTTACTTCCGGTTAAAATTTTCGTCATTTTACTGGGGGATATCTTATTGCTATTGCATTGCTATTACATTTCTCTTTTATAGATTTTGACCAATTAAATAGGTAATTATTGACTATTGAGTTAAAATGAGAGAGATAGAATCGTTATTGCCGATTTGGAGAGAAAGGAATTTTTCTCTGTTCAGCCTTTATTAAACAGGTATTAATTTTAGGGTTAGAGAGACGGCGTTGCAAAAACCTCTTTTTAGGGTTCGAGGGGTCATGAAACTTCCACATCCATCAACATCTCGGGCTAGTTTTTTTTTTTGACTGTCGTAATACCTTACCTTAAATTGTTGGCAAAGTTAAAAGAAATATATATTTCTGTATAGCTTGAAAACTATTGGTTTTATAAAAATATATTTCCCGTAGAAGATGTCTATTATAAATAGACCCACATTTACGAGTATGCATTGATAAGTAATTTCATATCTCAAAGATTTACGGAGATAAAATTTAATATTAGAATTTACGCATCAGACCGGAACCCTTAAAGTCATTTTTTCAAAAAATTGAGAGTAGCCATTTGGTTTGTAATATTGATCAAATCTTAAAAATTAAATGTAATTAAGGTTGTTTAGGGTGGGTTTTGATAGAATCCACTTTTTCTCTTTCCGCCCTTAATAAAACTATCCTTAATCTTAGGGTTGGATATCCAATTCCAATAATTCCTCGTGGTAATACTAAGAAAACCCTATATACCAAGTTTTAACCCAATCTGTAAAATAGTTTATGCTCTAGCCTGAGGTAGGGACAGAACGACGGCATTGCGAAAACCACTTTTTAGGGTTCGGGGGGTCATGAGACGTCAACATCCATCAAAATCCCAAGTTTAATTTTTATAATGATCACAAAACTGTAAGGTAGCGAGTGATATTGATATTGGATCCCCGTGGGTCAACACTTCTTATTATAATGTCGACTTACGGTTTAAAATATTCGAACATTTATTAGGGGATGGTTATTGAATTGCTATTAAATTCTTGATTTATAAATTTCGACCAATAAAATAGGTAAAAATTGACTATTGAATCTAAAATGATAGAGACAGATCATTGTGGTACAAAAATTACACCTAAGTGTTTGAAAGAAAGATAACATAAACTTTTTAAGAGACTTAATCATTTTTTACTCTATGACGTTAGAAAAGTATTGAGTTTAAATTTAATTAGTATCTCTTTACAACTAAAGCTCACAAAATTGTACTAAAATATGTTCCAATATCTCAGAAATTGTTTTTTTTATAAAAATATATTTCATATAAAAGTTTTTTTATTTTTAATAGTACTACAATTTGGCAATGATAAGGTATTTATTATCTCAAAAAGTTGCAAAGATACGGAAATTTCCGCTTCTGTAGAGTACCCTTAAAGTCATTTTCCTGGGAAAATGAAAATAGCCAGTTTATATATAACCTTATTCAACGTCTAGATACGAATTTTAATCAAAATCATTTGAGCCAATTTATAGAACATTGATTGTTGCTCTTTTCGCCTTTTATTAAACTATTCTTAATTGTCAATTTAAAATACCCAAAGACAAACGGCACCACAAAGACCACATTTAGGGTTCGGGGGTTCATGAGAAGTTGACATCCATCAACATTTCAGGTTAGATTTTTATACGGTCGCAATACTTTACATTTAGTGTTCGAAAAGTTAAAGTATATATATATATATATATATGCGTATAGCTTAAAATTTATTGGTTTATAAAAATTTATTGCGAATAAAATTTTTGTGTTATAAATAGATATACTTACATACAATGATAAGTAATCTCATATTTCAATTAGTTTCAAAGATATGATAAAAAGTGAGAATTTACTCATCGTACCGGAACCTTTAAGGTCATTTTGCCGAAATATTGAGGTTAGCCATTTCGTTTAGAATATTTATAAACTTTTTGAATAGAAACATAATTAAAATCGTTATAGCCTATTTTGAGAAAATCGACTTTTTCTCTATTTGCTTTTAGAGTTATATATCCAGTTCCAAAAACCCTCGTGGCAATCCTATGAAAGCCCTAGACACAAAGTTTTATACCTATCGGTAAAATAGTTTAGGCTCTAATCGGCGGTACATACAGACAGACAGACGGACGGGAATTCAAAAACCACTTTTCCTTTCTCGGGGGTCATGAAAGGTCGAGATTCATCAATATCTCGAATTCTATTATTTTGACGATCACAATACTTTCTGTACCTCTATGATAGCGAGAAAGTAAAAAGATTGCGTGTTTTTATACATTTTAGTTGGAAAAGAGTTTGTAAAGACTTAAAACATTAAAAATTTATTCTATTTAAGATTCTTTTTAGGAGCACGTCCTACTACCTGATTGGGTTATACGCTTATGTACTAATTACTATAACGGTTTAAGGATTATAAAGGTTATTATATTAGGAAGTGTACATGCATTTGCATGGAGGGATAGTGGAAAACCATTTTGGAAAACACCCTCAGCACACCCGACTGAGATGTGATCCTATTTCCCCCCAATTATTGGCAGTCTAGTCTACTGCGAGAGTTGCACGTTACACTACGCGACCAACGAAGTGGGTCACTATCGAAATCATTGATTACTTACAAATTGCTTGTACAAATAAAATATGTAGTACAGATAATTACAAGTTTTAAAAGATAGGTAAAATGTTATTCTTTACTAAACATTGTGTTTGGTAAAGGACCTAGTCCCCTTTTCCCCTAGTATCCTTCGTTGGCGTTGCTGGAGAAGTGAACGGAAGCTAATTTAATTGAACACTCCACCTCCTGGGAGAGATAGAGCACGCAACTCTAAGATGATTCTTTTCAAGCTCTTGCGCAAGTATTTTCGTCGACATTTCCATCGTGATAGGGCAACAAATGTCTAGACGGGGTCTTCTAATAATTTGGATTTGGATACTCTCTGTTCTGGTATGATATAGAGCCTCTAGATGTTTACTGTTGTATCGTGGTACTTGAGGGTGCTAATACGACTATTAAACTGTTTATACAATTGCATTATTTTATAAATCATTTGTACTCTATTCATTAACATACTCTGGTATTAGACAAGGATGGCAAACATATAGCACGCATGTCACCCAGTGGTAAACAAACACGATCTGTGTGGCTCGCCGACACGAGAAAATAAACATAAGATAAGACTTTTCTCAACTTATAAAATTTGAAGTCAGTGAAATTTAGGCAGCCACGTCACTAAATAATGTTTCCTCAATTAACAGTAATAGAGTATATATATATATAGGAATCGTCTTTGCTCGTTTATCTTGCGAGCTGTTGAAGAAAAGATACGACCCTAACATAAGTATCTTGTGAGTGGTTGAAGATAACAAATTAAGACCCTAACATAACTATATTGTGAGCTGTTGAAGACAAAATACGACCCTAACATAACTATCTTGTGAGCTGTTGAAGATAACAAATTACTACTCTAACATAACTATCTTGTGAGTGGTTGAAGATAACAAATTAAGACCCTAAAATAACTATCTTGTGAGCTGTTGAAGACAAGTTACGACCCTAACATAACTATCTTGGGATCTGTTGAAGATAACAAGTTACGACCCTAACAAAACTATCTTGTGAGCAGTTGAAGACAAGTTACGGCCCTAACATAACTATTTTGTGAGCAGTTGAAGACAAGTTACGACACTAACATAACTAACTGGTGAGCTGTTGAAGACAAAATACGACCCTAACATAACTATCTTGTGAGCTGTTGAAGACAAGTTACGACCCTAACATAACTATCTTGGGATCTGTTGAAGATAACAAGTTACGACCCTAACATAGCTATCTTCCGAGCTGTTGAACCCGAGTTACGACCCTAACATAACTATCTTGTGAGTGGTTGAAGATAACAAATTACGACCCTAACATAACTATCTTGTGAGCGGTTGAAGAAAAGTTACGACCCTAACATAACTATCTTGTGAGCTGTTGAAGATAACAAATTACGACCCTAACATAACTATCTTGTGAGCGGTTGAAGAAAAGTTACGACCCTAACATAACTAACTGGTGAGCTGTTGAAGACAAAATACGACCCTAACATAACTATCTTGTGAGCAGTTGAAGACAAAATACGACCCTAACATAACTATCTTGTGAGCAGTTGAAGACAAAATACGACCCTAACATAACTATCTTGTGAGCTGTTGAAGATAACAAATTACTACTCTAACATAACTATCTTGACTAAGAAAATACAACTACTTTTTACAAACTAAGATAGAAAAGATTATCTGTTTTTGATATGATTATTAGACCTATAATATATAAACTTTTTGTATTTTTTCACTTTAGGTGCTACTTTTTGTTAATGAAATTATTATTGTCTAATGATACTCACATTGACAATTTAATTAATTTTCTTTCTTTAAATTTTGGGCACATCCAAAATATTTAAAATTTGATTTGAGTAATTCATTACAGCTTATGCTATTCAACAATTTAAAAAAAAAATTAATCAACGTAAATAAGTGGTGGCACTTGCACACTATATCATTTAAAACACCAGCTAGCTCTAAAGTGGCACACTGGTCGGAAAAGTGTCACCATCCCGGTAGGATAAACTTGGTTCTGGACATTCTTACAAGTTTTTATTGTTAGAAAAAGCCGCTAACCTTTTAATTTTAATGTATTAAAGTTTTACTAATGAATCACGAATAATTAAATTTATCTGGTAGTATCTTTGCTTTATTGCTACCTCTTGGAGAGAAACAGTACTTTAATCGTCAAAAGAATTGAATCCAATATGTTGATGTATGTAGACATTACATGACCCAGAAAAAGTGGTGTTTGTGCTGATGTCTTCTGTCACTGAGACTACAGCCAAATCAATTTTACCAGTCGGATTAAATCTTGGTATCTAGGGTTTGTAAAGTTACCCATAGGGTTTACGTTATTAAATATCTAGCTTTGAAGTTAAGGGTAGTTTACTTAAGGACGGTACAAGCCAAACTCAACTACTTTTAAAGTTTGGCGCCGAGGTTTATAAAATGTGGAGTTGATTGTTTTACTCTTTGGTGGAATGTGATTATATTTTTTCCATAAAGTTTCTGAAACATCGTCTCGTTTCACATATCTTACGAGTATTTAATACATGTCTCCATTTTCAATTAAAAGACCGAAGAAATACTTGTGGTGCATCGTACCATTTAATTTACATAGCAATGAAAATATTAAAGTGAATATTAGTTATTTTATTTTTATTGAAATAGAAACTTGTTTGAGATCAAAGAATGGGTAAGGTATTTTAAACGCATTCTAACGTGAACAGGAAGAATTTAGAAGGTGCACAGTAAAAAAATAATAATTACTAAGCAAATTTACTTGCACACGGGTGGGATCTGAACCCTGGTAACGATCAATAGAGATCAAACGTGGTGAAAGTCTAACGTCCTGAACAACCCTACCATTAGCGTTGATGTTACTTTCTTTAAAAAAATTATCTTTATAATTTTAACTCTGACATTAGGGGTACGGGAAAATATTAGTTACTTATTATTGTATTTTAAAAGCAGTTTATTGTAAGAAAATAGCATTTTGTGCAATCTTCCTATTTTGTACAAAAGTGTGTATTCTTTTCAGGCCCAATATCGACTTATTTGGTCGGTCATTTTGACAAATGAGGACTCTAATAGAATTGGGCCGACCTTATGATGTGCAACCGATATTAAAATTACAAAAAATTTTAACGGATGTAAAAAAGTGTCACCCCTTCGGCCCCTCCCACCTACCCTGCCCCAGAAGCATCACCGGAACGTCTGAGGCTTGGGGACCCATCTCCGGTTTGAGGTTATCTGTCACTAAATTAATTGAATTATCGTTTATCTCATAAATATCCTACGCGAAAATATATTCTGTGTAAGAATTTATTATACAATATTTAATATCGCGACATTATAATCATTAACAAGGCCACAAAGTTCGCCTTAATTCAGTCTCATTCGTTTGTATGTGATACGTAATCCGATGGTTCTGCCATCTGGCGAGGCCAACAAGAACCCCAAATATCTCCGAGTGAAAGGAAATGAAAAACCAACTATTTTAACTAGTTTATTACTAGTTTGGTATTAAAGGAAGCTAAATAAAACAATTTTTAATTATCTTCAGTGAATCTTCTTTTTCTAATTATGACTTCCAAATTTCTATCCACATTGATAGAACGAATTATTTTCCGAGTCTAATGAACTACTGTAACCTCGATTGGCGTTTTTCTCGGATTTTGAAAGATCCGTTCTAGGATTAATGGGTAATATTTTTAAATGAAGAACATGACACTAATGCCAAGCGCCAAGGTGGAGTTTAAAAATGTACGTGTGGTGGAGTTAAAGTTAAATATTATGACTAAAGTCTTCTTCATGGGTCAATGACACCCAAAAAGGACAAAAAGAATTCAAAGCTCAACTTGAGCTGAAAATCACATGTGAGAGCTACAAGACATCTGAGCAATTTACTAACAAGTGGTTGTTTTTTTTTACCTAGAGACCCAGACATCTGGTGAGAGTAGTCCAAGATATTTATTAAAGTGATTATTTTCCATAATTTAGACTGACATTCAAATAATTCAGTTTTTTTTGTGGCAAATACAATAGAGGCCATTTGTAACAACAATACAAACTGTTCTCTTGCTTAATAGTTTTTATTTTTACTTGTTGATATTTAACTTTATTTTATTCAAGAGCGTATAACCCGAACGGGTAGTAAGACGCGGAGCTTAATATTATTTTATTTCAAGAATATATTGTATTTAAATATTTAATTTAAGGTTTGTGATACTAAAAATGAATCCAAGTAGTAATTGTTCACCTAATTTGACTCTAATATCTCTTTTGGTAACTAAATATTTTGTTTTAACCAGTACTTGTATGATTAACAATGTTTTCAGATGTAAATCCATAAGGACGTTTTTATTTACTCACCTTTGCAGAATTGAGTATAATAACTACAAATAACTTACATTTCTTAATTAATTTTTTTATTTATCTTCTGTATTATATTGTCCCCATCATTTCCATGTATTTGGTGGTTAAATAATATAATTTTCTTTATTGTCTCTATTTTTTAAAGTCACGCCTGACTTAGTATTAATTAACGATAGGCAGAAATTGACCATTTTAAAGACGGATTGTCTATTGGCACCCAATATCGGAAATTCAAAGGAACTATAACACATATAGTCACGCCCACGGATACCTTGAGATTAAAGTTTATCATTGCTCTACTGAATTTGAGTTAGTAATCAGTTTATTTTTCTAAACAGTCACACCTATTTAGTTTTTTACAACATATACGTCTTTTTATGTTTTATTCATTTGAGTTTTTTTTATGTAATTTAATCTAGACAAATTCTTTACTAAAGAAAGGTGAAATATATTCTTTCCAAGATTTATTTAATGACTGCTCAATTCACGAAAGGGTTTGATAGTTTTTATTTCAACGCAATATCATTAGTTTATAGCACCTTAAGTTGAAATTATATTTTAGCCAATATTTAATATCTGAAATTATCAAGTAAAGAGCACTTATTCGTTGAATTCCAATAGGGGAGACCGGGGCATGTTTACAGCGTTAAGCAGCAATGGCTGATATAAATAGTTGTAATCCATATATTATAGTGAGTATATTTTATCTTTCAGAGCATTTCATTAACTAGATTTTACAGACTATAAGTTATTAAATATACTTGTTTAGCTGTAAAAAAAATTGTAAACGGCAGCACTGCAAATTAGTCATCTTGCCCCGATACCGAGGCAAGTTGGCCAACCTGTTGGGGTAAGATGACGAGCTAGAATGTTCATGCTTTATATATACTATAAAAACCTTTTTGAATATTAACATAACTCACACATTTAAATATCATATAATTTCAAAATTACATATATGATTTAAATTTTTTCATTAACTCTAACTATTAACTAATGGTCTAAGAAAAAAAAGCAATCCACACAAAACATGGCATTTAACATTTGAGTGCTTGCGAAACAATATAATAATTAAAGAAATCAATAACCATTGTTTAGGCCATAATATACTAATTATGTATTTAATACTAAAAATAGTCACACTTAAACTGGCCACATCCTTCATAGCTTGAACAGTCCTCGTACCACCATTGTCCACAAGCACCACACTTCACCCAGTCTTCATCAGGAGGGTCAACAAGCTCTTATTCACATCCTGAACACAGTATCATTTCACGGTTTTCCTGAGCTTCCTTTGTTTTTTGTAATAACTACTCTGCGGCTGTTTTGGCATCTCATTCTTATTTATTTTTAAAAATCTATTTTCCTCTTCTTGTTCTTTTACTACGAGAATATCTTTCCAGACGTGATCGTTAGAACAGATGCTGTTACAACTGACTACTTCCATTTTATAGAACTATTTGTTCTTTGCAAAGGTTTAATATAGTTGAGAGTGACTTGTGCTTTAAGAGGAATTGATGTTTTCACAGTTATACTCTCATTTGACTCAGAGCCACGAGCGGGAGCCTCTACTTGAACATGAACGGCTTCTGGTTGGTCTTGCTGCTGGGATGTTCCAGGATGTGGAATACTTGTCTGTAGGGGGAGATCATTTTCCAATACAAATGCCTGTGGTCCATTGCAAACCAAAGTTGGTCCATCATGTGAAGGTCCTTCCTGAGGAAGATCTCGTTCAGTTGTTGCTGAAGGTGCAAAATCATCTTCTGTAAAAGTTTGTGGATCGTTTGGTTCAATTTCGCAAGCTTCTAAACCCTTTGTTGCTGCCCTAAAGTACGTCGTGCCAAAAAGCTGACCTACATTTCTTGTATCGGTCTTCCTGACCCATGTTCTCACCATTTTCAGAGGACATATACATTTTTAAGTATGCATTGCATGCCAATAACAATGCTAACATAAAAATAACGTCGTATTGTGTTACTTTGAGAAACATTTCTTAAACCCAAATTATTTAACCTAAATTTAGTAATGTTAATACTAATTAACTCTCATAATTGCAGGTTTCTAGATATATGGACATACTTTAAAAGTTTTATAAAACTGGGGCGAGGTGATGAATTCCTTAAATTACCTCCGCGAACTTGCCCCAGATTACATCATTTCAATAACTTTCATAGAATCATAAACAAAAATGTATATCTATAAAAAAATATTTCATGTATAAATTGCTAATATAGCACGCAATCACTAATAGCGTGTAACAAACAATAACAATTATTTACAACTGAACAAGAGCTTATCAAACCTACCTTCAATCTCACTGCCATCGTACTGAGACAACTTCCTCTCTGCACAGCTACTTTCAGACTGAATGGGAAATACCGTTACTGCTAGCTTATAGCAGTCGAGGGGGGTGGTCAAGGAGACAGGATAGCCAACCCCCTCTCGGTATCACAGGCACGCAAATTGCAATTCTTCATCTTGTCCCGTTTGTCAACATTCCCTGGTCTCCCCTATACCACAAAACTCAAGATGTTTCTACTCAAAACCTTACATTGTCTTAACAAATCTCTTTACAACAACTTTACTCACAGGTGATCAAATTATCCTTAATGATTAATATTTGAATGTGGGTTTTATATTTTATGTAGCTAATAACTTGTGCTAGATATAAATATATATTACTATTATATTCGTGCGCATATAAACCGTAACGTGGCGGGGAAGAAAAACTAATAGCATCTGAAACCAAATAACTTTTACTCTTTCTTGTGCGTGCTCAGTAATTTACGGTTAAAGAGTGAGTTGCCTCATTATTGTTTACAAAAGTGCGTTGATCTTTTTTTGCGATAAGAAAGCAGCGTCACTGTTCATTTGATAAATGTTTACTTTCAATTTGTAGAATTCTGGTGATAGCCAGAATGGAATCAAACTAAATAATGTTTTGGTGTTTAGACACAAGACTCGTAAGTCTTTCTTGTAAAAATACAAATTTAGTTATTAAAACGTATTTTCGAATAGTATGGACTATTTCAATTAATCATCCCCTATTAGCCTGAGCATGTAATTGGCAAATATATCTTTGGAAATATCACTTACGAAACAGACAGCTCTTATCGCTAATGTGATTTTTCCGTGACTCTAAAAATAGAAATAGTAATAAAATGGGCATTAAATCATACTCAAGAGGGGGTAGTACTATCCTTACTTACTAAGTTACTAGAATCAAAAAAAGTGCTACAGTCCCAATTAAAAAAAAAAAAAACTTTAAGAAATTAAAATATATTATGATTTGTGGTTAATATTTTTAGCAACATATTTTACAACCCGTTGGTGACCTGGCGATTTAGGGGTAAGGTTCGAACTTCTGTACTGGGAGTCCGGGGTTCAATCCTCGGTACCGCACAGATTTATCTGATTTCCAAATCCTTCCTTTACCTCTGATAAGACGCGTATCAATCACAACTTGTGAATGTGTGGAATTCCAGTTCTTCACCGTGGTTCGGATACCATGTTAAGCCGTAGGTCTTCCATTTCATCTCACAATAACCCTATCATTACATATTAGCGTAAGTGCGTATAACCCGAATGGTTAGTAAGACGTGGTGGTAATAATAAAAATAATAATTATGATGATATAATAATACTAATACCCGTTCGGATTAATGTAATTATGTATGTATGTCTACTAATCACGCTAATGGTTTTAGGGTACAGGGAACTTTCTTTTTAACTACTTTCACTCCACCTGATCAAAATACTAACATCTATTTCCCCATAATAGGTAGTCTATTCTACTGTGAGAGTAAACGCCCTAGACCATGCGGTCACTTAAGTGATGAATTTTAATTGTTACATTACATGTACTGGTAATATGTATTTATCAAAAGTTATATCTGTATACCACATGTCTTGAAGTATGGATAAAAGGAAGTAGATAAAGTAACTTATTCTAGAATTCAATTAAGACCTATCTTTGAAAATTGAACTGTACTGCCAACACAATCTATTAGGCTAATCGTATTTTAAGAACACAATTAATTTGTTCGTTTTTTCCCTTCCTCATTGTAGATGTGCTAGAAGGTACCATGCAAACAGGTCGACAAACCTTTAAAATGATAAAAGGTATAAGTGGTCGACACGAGTAGGTATAACCAGTCGACTAACTGAAGTATAGGAGGTTCAAATGGTCGACAGAATAGCGGTCGACACGAAAGGACCAGGTACACAAACGTTATGATGACTCCAGTTAAGAGTGATCCAAGTAACCGACAATAATCAAAGCACTTTACAACGAACTTATGAAACGTGTTATGAAAGTGTTATCAGGATTCACGTGAAATAACGTAAACACTCTAGCAATGCGCAAACAATGAATTTTAACATTTGAAAACCTAGTTTATAATTTTATTATATTTTCAATATAAATAATAATTTATTTTCCATATTCTCTTTGGTATATAATTCCATGGTTGATCAATTGGTTCGTAATGTATTAAATTGTCGGCTACTTGGTCCCTTCTTAACTGGATCCATTATGACATTTTCTACCTGGCTCTTTCGTGTCGACCGCTTTTCTGTCGACCACTTGAACCTCCTATACTTGAGTTTGTTGACCGGTTGTAACTACTCATGTCGACCACTTGTATCACCAAGCCTTCTAAATGATGGTTTACGTTTTGTCGGCCGCTTTTCTGTCGATCAGTTTTACTTACTCGTGTCGACCACTTGTATCACCTAGCCTTCCAAATTTTTGTTTTAATTGTGTCGACCGCTTTCCTGTTGACTCTTTGCACCTCCTATACTTGTGTTTGTCTTGTACATACTCTTGTCGACCACTTGTACCTTTTAGCATTTTAAAGGTTTGTCGACCTGTTTTCATAGTGCCTCCATAGAGAACTGAACGGATATCACTTCGTGATAAATGTTGAACAAGAGAGCAGCGCTTCCCCCACCACTCACCGGATAATGGTGTAAGAGGAAGGTACACTAATTGTCAAGGTGTTTAATTGAGTATTACATCGAGCCTACTACACCTTGAAAAGGAACACTCCCTTATCTAAGTTTAAGTGCAATTACTGTAATGTGATGGTTCAAAATTAAGAACCTATCGCACACAAACACATAACCAGGGTAGGTAACATAGCTCGAACCAAACACTGCGCCATGGCGTGGTTTTCTGTATTCTGCTTTAAAAGACGGTGAAACAGTATTACCTAATTTCAGTAAATGACAGAATATCGTTAATATCTTAAAATTAGAAAATAACAAACTTATTACAACTTCACGGTTGTCTATTAAGGTAAACAAACACAGAGCATAATATTCTTCACATTGTGATATCAACAAAAGTTAAATATCTGTCAAGGGTGTCCAAGAAATTAATGACAAATTTTTCACTTAATTTAAAAAGTTTATCATCTAATGCTGCTATACTCATTTCATATATTCAAGAAATATTAATAACACCATGTGAAGAAAATTAAACGCTATGCTTGTACTGAAGTAATATTTTATTTAGTTTAATTAAGTTTTTTTTCTATAAAAACTTCAAAGACACTAACTAACCTTTTTTTCGCATTTTTAAATCCCCAATTTAAAAATCAATTTGGAAAATTTAAAGTTATATTAATGTGATGTGTTTACACCTGGTCTTTATAAACATTTCGGCTATCTGCACTCAAATTTACAATCATGATTAAGGAAGAGAATATTATAGTTTTAAGGATATTTATGCATATTTGTATCGAGCGAAAATGCTAAACTATTTAGGAAAATAACACTCTCAGTTAGCCCAACTCAAATTTTAACAGCAGCCTCCCCATGATCTTACGTTTAGTCCATGTGCCCATAAAAGTGGGTTTGAGACGCGTTAATCAAAACTGTTATCTATAAATAAAGATACAGACATATCCCACACTTACGACAGGCAAGTTCTACCACTGTCATAACTCAAAAGTAGTTGTAACTCTAAGCTACGTATTTTTTCAGTTATTGATACATGTACTGCACTGTAATCGTCATATACAGACATCGTTATCAACCAGCCTGTGGCGAGGTCCATTTAGTAAGATCTCTCCGTCTCCCCTACGTCCTTCCATCATTCAGCGCCCTCTTCCACGTTCCTCTCATTGATGCTATTTGTTCCTCCCGTCTCTTCCTGGGTTTCTTTGGAGTCTTTTCCCCACACACTTCATATACAGACCTAGCTGTCGTAAATTATACTACTATAAAGACACATGGCTAACACACTCGTTACATTAATGTTTACCCTCTTCCAGATGAGCTAGAAACTTGAAATTTTACAAGCCTGTAGCTTCTAGCCTGAAACCGACGGGAAAGTTCCGAAAAGTTAAAAAAATTCATTTTTAAGCCCCAAAAATATTCAAAATTGTGGAGCAACTTTAAAGTCGGTGCGGACCTTTTTTTTTGGGGGTCTCTTGTGATTAAACGGTAAGACCTATCAGAAAATGGCTCTGGAATTACATTAGATTACATCCACTCTCAAAGAAATCTCACGGGTGGTTTGGGAGCGCAGCCCCCAACGAGTAAAGCGAGTACTTCATATAAAGACATTAACTGCCGTAAGTAACATATTTGTAACTAAAGTAAACACTGTAGGTCTTATATTTGTTAAAAGGGAAAGCATTCAAATCACCGGACACTGACGCAAGTGGTAGCATCTGTCGCTAAGGTGTCGCATCAACGAAGTTCGGGGTATGGGGGCAATTGAAGAGCGTCGTAAGTAGGGGCATATCCGTAAATATAACGAAAAAATATATTTAATAAAGTATAGTTGTGAAGATTTAGTGAGAATAATCTACAATATTATTTTTTAGATAAGCATTTTTTACACATCAATTAAATTAAAACCCTTACTATAGGGAAAACCTGTCTGCTTTGGTTTGTCGGTGTCAAAGAGCTCAGAGTTTGAATCCTGGATAGATATACTGAGAGTAGCTTTCTCTTAATGATTTTTGACTCAATATCAACCCTAATATGGCTAAACTTCCTTCAAATTTCTAACTTCTGACATCCATAACCCATTGATTAAAATATCTATACAGATATCTCAGATGACATGGTGTACCAAAATCAAAATCAAAATTATATTAGACAGTGTTTCACATAAGTTTCACTTTGAATATTCAAAGTCAACATAATAGGAAGGATTAGGAGGTATAGAATATTTGGTAATAGTTTTTAAATGCCTAAGTAAGTGAAACTCTAACATTTCGATAAAATATATTAAGTTCTGACTATTTTCATCAATAAATATATTTTAAATTTTACTGTGGCTTCATAAGAAACAAATTAGTCAATATAAATTTTAAGTCACCACATAATAACGTGTTTGGATTATGTTTTCCAAGTATCCTATTATAAAAACCTATTAGCACCGATATTCACTTATCTATGATAGTAGTTTACCTATAAAATTAGCATACTTGATTGCCGTGATTTTTACAGGCATAAGTTAAGTGAAAAGCTAGTTTTAATGCACTGCACGTACAATACACAGTGGCAATTGATAATGGAAAATATCATATCCATAATTTTGAGAAATTGTGAAATTGCAGCTTTATTTTTAAGGACACTTCCAAAAAATATAGTAAAATTCATATTTATTTTAATATTAAATGACACTACCCCCCATATTAAGTTTCTATGTTTCTATTCAGAACGATTCTATAAAGTTAATAATATACAAACATTTATATAACTAATACTAATAATCTCAGATTGATTATAAACAAAACATTATAATTCTAAAAATGAGAACTTAGTTTTGTTCATAGTACAATTGAGCCTTTAGTACAATTACTAGGAAAACGTAATAATGCAGATAATAACATTAATTTATTGGATAGTTTTTTGTTCCTAAAAATATCAACACACATGACACGAAGATAACACAAACTTCTATCATAATCTAGTGATACATCCTTTAAATGAAATCTATTACTGGACTCACGATGCGTACAGAAGTGGATCCAATACGTGGACCTGTGACGAGATGTATGGATGTACTCACCTGGAACCAACACATTTAAGGACAAATTAGTATTACATGGTAAAAACATTTAAATGAAATTATGAAATACATTAAGCCCATGGCTTCTTTGGTGCTACTGACAGCTCACAGCTGACTTCTGACAGTCAACATTTAGGTAAATACCTAAACTTTGACTGTCAGAAGTGACAACTGCTAAACACATGTTTTTGCAGATCATTTGGTTCAGCGTTGGAATACATAATATGGTCTGGTAACTTTTCAAAGCTGTTAGCTGTCAGTCTGCACCAAAGAAGCCATGAGGCTACTGTATACAAAGGAAAAGGACGAGAGTTACACTACACACATTTTCCGTGTAAACAACTTATACACCTCGAACCACATAAAAACCCAAGCAAACACGTTTTTAATAAATTAAAATATTACAGATATATCTTTTAACAATAATCTCAAATGCATTATAAAAGTCTCATTGATGAATAACAAATGGAAGCAGTAGTTCAATTTATATTCAAATGAGTCTTTTTTACCTTTTTTACCTGTGCCCTTTATGTTTGACTAGTATAATTATATTTTGTATTGAAATTCTGTCATTTATCAATATTAATTAATATAGCAAACAAAACCAAATTCAGAATATACCTAAGTACTATCAGACCAATGGTAACATATGGAGGAGAAATTCGGACAGCAACAGAGAGAACAGCAAGGAGGCCAATAACGTTTGAAAATTAAGGTGCTGAGGGGGATAATTGGACCAATGAAAGAAGGAGGATTAGGAAGAATAAAGAGATCAGAAAATGGTCCACAGAAGCTGACATAACATCGGTCATCAGGAGCAGAAGATTAGCGTGGTTTGGTCATGTCCAAAGAAGAGTGTATGGTTTGATGAAGGATGTGAGCTGAGGAAGACTGAAGGTAAAAGATCACTGGCAAACAAAGAAATAGATGAATAGATAGTTTTAGAGGCAAGGACTTGTAACAGGCAGGGGGGGGGGGAGGGGTGGTTGTGCGTCAAGCTAAGGACCTGCTACAATTTGAATGGCCACGGAAATAAGTAATTAATTAATATATAGCTAAATAAGAATACATTTGTTTTGGTTTATAGCCCTAATCCACCCATATACGTTTCAAAATGTTACTTGAAAATATCTGTAAGAACTCAGAAAAAATATAAGTTTTAGTCGATATCAATTAAAAAAACTAATTTGACCAATTAGCTTAGTCAACAACGTGTATGCCTACTGAGCTAAGGAGTCTGGGTTCGATTCCTAGGAAAACCAACAAAATCTAGTTCTAGTGAAATTACAACCTCTCTGACTTACTATCTTCTCGGATACTGCGTGCTGTGTCTATTCTAAAACTAAATTAGTCTAGTAATAACAATAAATATAAGAAGACTCACCCAATTGGTATTGGTCATATAATTTCTACCAACAAATATTTACAATTTACACAACTGTAAACAGGCCTAGTGTGATGTAATTTGCCACCCTACCTTGTATTTCCCTATTTTCTTTTATTTTTGTGAACAATTTCCTATTTAATTTCGCGTGAAATCTTTGAAGTTCGTCAGCTGGTCACCAGCCTGACTGATGATGCTGTTTACATCTATTAAATAAAGTAAAAGGACGGAAGGAACAACGTAAA
>CABFVX010004746.1:0-13738 GCA_902151425.1 Timema shepardi
TAGTCACAGGTTGGGTAGTGTGGTCATATATTGCTTTCGCCCCATAGTCACATGTTGGGTAGTGCGGTCATATATTGCTTTCGCCCAATAGTCACAGTTTTGGTAGGGCGGTCATATATTGCTTTCGCCCCATAGTCACAGGTTGGGTAGTACGGTCATATATTGCTTTCGCCCCATAATCACAGTTTTGGTAGGGCGGTCATATATTGCTTTCGCCCCATAGTATTTATCATAAAATTCCTCACCAGCGCTCCATGTGTCATATTATTAAATCGAGGTTCAAATTAATTTAACTGACTCTCTCAGTTTGGAAAACGTTCAACGCAAAAAAGTGACTATCTGCTTTGATAATTTATTTATTAATTGTATTTATTATGATTATGACATAATTCGAAAGCTTTTAGGGCAACAATTTCACTTTTCTTGTAGACATTATTGTGATGACTCTTTTGATTTTAATATTTTCAATAGCAACATTTCTTGTACATTTCTCCTTGGTCATGTAGGTATTGATGTGGCTTTCCGGTCCTGCCAGAGTACGATTTTTTCTCTGAATAGATCTTACACGTTGATAATAATGATGATAATAATAATAGTAGTAGTAATGCCTACTGTTAGTGTTTGCGAAGGCAATGTATCCTCTACATCAGGAGCTGTGGTAACCAAACAATATCGGGGGGTATTCTGTTTTCGTATTCTCTTTGCCATCTCGCTAACTCGTCGTGGTAGTAATCAAGGACACGGTGCAAGCGACCTTTACACTCCCGGCCTGGCAACAATACAGGGGAGTGCACTTGTTGAGCGCAGAAACTCAGCGCCGTTAGTTCATAATACCACTTAATTATAAATGGTTAGACATACATGCACATGAGTAACATGAGAATCACATAGTTATCTGGGTACGTATAATCCATGTGTAATACCATTTTACTATTAAAATTTTCCATAACAATACCTAGATTTAATGAGTGGGGCCTGTACTACATATGCACTTAATTTTTAGGCAAACGACCAAAAATAAGTTTCTTCCTATTTATTATTGATAAGCAAACTCAACTGGATAAAACAACCTATTTATCCAAACGTTTCAACTTAAAATAATTATGTACACACATAATAACAAATAAAACAAGAAATATTTGTAAACTTTGTGAAATCTAAAATTAAAACAAAAACATGTATATAGCTTTGAAACATGGTTCTGGAGAAGAATTGAAGAAATGATTAGGTCCAAAGAAGAGTGTTTGAGAAGATGTGATTCTTCGGTACAAAGAAAACTGGATCGGATCCTTAGGAGGAACTAAATATATTCTGTAGAACGTTATAGGAGAGGTTGAGGTAAATAGAAACTTTGGAAGAACGAGGATTCAAATATAAGTTGACTTGAAGGAAAGAAGAAAATTCTGGGAGCTGAAAGAAGAGGCAGAGGACAGGGCACATTGATGGTCTAAGTTCACTGACAAAAGGACTTAACCTGTCATAAGACAGAATACATGATGATGATTTTTACAATAATAATAATAAAGTCTTATATTGGTTTTTAAATATCAATTTCTAGGGTTTGAATTATTTCTAAAACTTTTCAGTATTAAATAAAATATATGATATATTAAAATGAATTGTTTGGTGGTTTTATTGAGGTTACTATATGTTTACAATATTGTATCATTAAAATTGATACATTTTTAAACTAATAATAATCCTTTTTAAGTACGTACCTAAGGTCTTACATCAATGTTAGTATTGTTTTTTTAATTTAAAGGCTAGCATTAATTATTTCGTTCACTAATATGATTTTAAAATTCTAAATTTACTAAAATAAACAAATTTAGTTGAGTTAATCATTCAAACTAGTATTTTCCCACAGCTTCGCTTGCATCTTTGAAACTAAACATTAATTACAGCGTATAAAGTTTAGTTCACAAATGACTGCAATCCCTAAAACGCCATACGTTCTAGGAATAATCATAAGTTATGTAAAAAGAATTACATATATTGTTAAAAAAAATATTGTAAATAAGTGCAACACAGTTTAACAAAGAGCATAAAATATATTCAGACTCTCATTGGGTCTTAAGGTTGTCCCTCTACATGTATTTAAGTATTTCAATTTTCTACCATATTATGGGAAATGTTTTATTCTAATAGTTCAGTAAATTTTGGGGGGAGAGTCTCTTTCCCCCTTTTCCAATCGTTGAAATTAAAACTAACACCTTTTTTGAAGTGTTTGGGGTGACTCTTATACCTGCATGTCAAATTTCAAACTTCTACCATAGTACGAAGTATTTTAGTTTTTATTCATCACTGCGTTTGTTCAGTGTTCAGGCTACACGAATAATATGTACTAGTACGATAATGAGCTAGGGATGAAGGGTGTTGAATTTAGAGGAAGTGTACCCATATTTGCATGGAAGTAAAGTGAAAAACCATTTATGAAAAAACCATGCTCAATACACCCAACCAGGATTCTAGCACCGATATTTTTGTTATTGGCAGTATAATTTAATGAGAGTGTGATACCGTAGACCATGTGACCACCGAAGAAGGTTGAGTGATACGTAGTTTTTACACCAGTTTTGCAAATTTCTGGTTATACAAAATGTTAGATTGTCATGGTCCTTTGTTGGGAATCCTACCTCATCATTAACCACGCAGTTTAATACTTTAGGTTCACAATATGTGTTGCAACAAAGACTAAGCCTTACCAAAGAAAGTTGTTGTTACCAAGTTTTAGTATCCATGTAAATGTGACACAAGTCACATAAAGATGTTGAACGTTGTGTAAGTTTTATTCGTTGGAGAATCATGGTCATTTTATCAATGGGAATATACAGCAACCAACAGAAAATATAGTTTTTTTTTGTTGTTTGATTAAAATGTATTGTGTAGTTTATTTTTTCATTGCAGTTGATTTGGCAATAAATAAGACAGAAAAATGCAAATTTTAGATTCATAATTTACTTATGTTTCCAAAACTCTCGTTCCCAAAGAGACTTACAAAAAATATGTATTCATTAAAAGTTAATATAGTTGAATGTATACAAATTTAAAACATAAAATGAACCACACTAACAGTTTTATCGACACTGCTTCACTCGCTGATAAGATATTGTAATGCTATAAAGCTTACCCCTTATTCTTAAATCTAAAGATTATGACAGAAGAAGTCTCATCTAAATCCAATGAGAGTTTCTTGATTTTACTGGAAACCAACAAAATAAATCGAAGGTACAGACAAATTTACCAATTTGACTATAGTTAGCGATATAACTCAATATTTTTAAATGACAATACTAATACAATATATGAAATTCATTCCTTTCATGTCCACTAATTAATTTACTCTCATGTTTCGTTTTATGTTTCCTATAACCTTGTTTTTTGTTAACTAACTCTTTATCATCATTTTTTGTTTATTCCGGCCTTTGTATCATGTGTTAATGTTTGCACGCTTGTGTTTGACAAATTGAACAAACGTCCCTCACTCATAGGATCCGCGGCACATTTGGAAACTAGTAGTGCCTTTTGGGACTCTGAGGGTGTTAGAAATAAAATAAAACATATGATGGTTAACGCCTCACTAGGTTGCCTTTATATCACGCTATAATGAGTATTCAATGAAAGGCTGCATTTCTCTAAAAGGTTTATAAAAACAAAACTATGAAAGTAATTTGTTGAATGTGAAACAAGTTAGTTTTTTTATGTCACCACGTCTTAATACACGTAAATTATATTTTGGTATTAGGGATGAGAAAGGTTGGCTTAAGAGTAATTGTACCCAAATTTGTATGAAGAGAGAGAGAGTGGAAAACTATGTTTTAAAACCACCTTCAGTACACCCGACGGGTACTCAAACCTTCATCCTCCCATCATTGACATTTCAGTCTATCACAAGAGAGATTCCTTAGGATTTATGCCATTCAAGTACCAAGATCGGTAATAATTTAGTTAATAGGAATATTTCCGTATTCTTTTTTTCTATTTTCACATAACCATTGAGATTATCTGGATCTATACACTAATGGAGCAAAGATGATAAACGTGTGATTTATTTCATATTCACCCTTAGTTTGTACTGCATTTAATCATATCTCCACAACTCTTGGAAATATCAAATAGCTTGCCATCGTAAAGGTGTAGAATTACTAAAAATAAATATCATTTATTTGAAATGTATTTTATTTATAAGACCAGTACGCTTCGCACTATAAGAAAAAGAAATGGTAAGGCTCATCGGACAGACTTTCTACCGCTTTTATCTTAAAATAAATATTTACTAAAATCTCGTAGGGTTTGTGAATCCAAATAATAGTTATATACATTGTTGTAGAATCGCTGCACCAAAATTAATAAATTAAATAATATGCGTTGTTACCTACTCTATAGCATTAGAAACTAGGAACACTGTTAAAGAAAAGAGAATAAGAATCAAATTAATTTTCAAAGACCTGAATTATAAAGTAGACAATATATTTGCTTATCGCTAAGAAATTATTGGTTTTATAGAAATATATTTAAAAAAAAATGTTTTTATTTTTAATAATAATAGAACTTTACAATGATGAGATATTTCGTATCTCAAATATCGTGTAAAAATGATGAAAGTTGGAGACTGTCTTCCATGTAAAGTACTCTTAAAGTCATGTTCAAGAGAACATGTGAATTTGGATCCTATTTATAACGATAAACAGTGTATAGATATAAAATTCAATTAAAGTCTTTGGAGCGAATTTCGAGAAAATGAATTTTATTCTCTTTTTGACTTTCAGTAAACTACTCTTAAATTTAGGGTTGGAAATCAAGTTCCAAAAACCCCTCCGGTGTTATGGAAACCCCAGATACGAAGTTTTAACCCAATCGGTAAAATAGTTTCAACTTTAGCCCAAGGTACAGACAGACAGCATTGCGAAAACACTCATAAAACGTCGACATTCATCAAAATCTCGAGTTTGATTTTTTTGGCGATCAAAATACTTTCTCTTTGAGGTGACGAGATAAAGTAAATAATTATATATAGATATACATATCGTCACCCGAGAATGCAAGTATTCTATCTCCAAAATTGTTAAATTTGAGATATTTGGTGTTTACGTTTATTTATAATGCACATTGTTCACCTGCGGAGAAATTGAGACTACCATATAATTACTTAAGAAGATATAAACATGAGTTGTCATTTAATAGCATTGGTTGTATAAACAAGGTCAAACTTAAATACTCTTTTACACAAAAGTGAAAAAATTGGACATAGAACATTTGCATTCTTGGGTGACGATATATGAATAAATTCATCTAGGAGGAATAGATTTAATCGCTATGCTTTTGTCAGAAATGACGTTCTTTTTCTCAATGTGTTTCTGTAAAAATGTATCTATAAACTTTGTTATTTAATGCATGCTTTCTGGTGAAATATGATGCTTTTTTATCCATGATATTTCTGCAACACTGTTTATTATTTAGTTCAATTTAGATAAAGAGCGAAAAATGATTTGAGGTTCAATGTACTATATATTTTTTACCAGCAGACGTATCCGGCGTTTCTTGGAGTAGTGAAACAATGAATTGCTTGACTACCCCAGGGAACTCATTTCTTTGCTTAAAATAAACAGAAACAAATAACGCTTTTTTTTATTTCCTCCGATCTAATTTTTAGTAAATGTAAAAAAATCTAATCCGAACTTTAAAATTCCAGCTTTGAGGTACACATGTTTGTATACAGTGGCTACTAATTTTAAAATGTTAGCCCTTTGCCGGTGGTAGATATCGCTCAATGCTCTTGAAGACATTTTATTAATATAGATTGTATTTTTTTACTGGATATTGTAACTTAAGAATAGTTTTTGAAAATTTAAATAGATTTTGTATACGATTTCGGAAATTGGTACAGCTATTATACAAAACTACCTTTTCTGTTGTTTTTACCCTCTTTATACGATTTAATTTTTGCTAGTTCTACTTTTTGCTCTCTTTACCTTTTTTTTTATTCTCCCTTATTACCAATTTAATCCTAGTTTTCCATGTTACATACCCTTTTTTAAAAAAAATATTAGCTTGACTAAATTTTTAATTATTTTGACCTTTTTAACAACTCTACCCTATAATATTTTTCTCCCTGTCAAATCTGAGTACTTCATGTAAAAGGTGCAAAAACCAGTTAGAAAATCTCATCTTTTTTTTTAAAAAAATAGAGAGAAATATATAAAGGGTAAAAGTGTAAATAAAATTAAAAGGCTAAGGCGGGCAAAACGGCTAAATAATAAAAATGTTGGAAAAGGCTAAAAAGGGAAAAGTATAAAAATTATAAAAAGGGGTAATGAGTAGGGGAATAAAAAGTGGTAAAAGATCAAAAAGGCTAAAAAGGGGCAAGAAGGCCAATAGTGACAAAAGGGTTAAAAGTTAAAATAGATAAATAGTGCGAGTTAAAAGAGGTAAATAGTGTGAAAAGGGCTAGCAAAAAAAGGGGGAAACGGGGTGAATGGGGTAACTTAAAATGGTAAAAATTGCTAAAAAACTGAATTATATATAAGATTTACTTTTTTGTCCCTTTTTATCCTAAAATGATAAATTTACTTTTACACATTTTAGCCTCTTAAACTTTCTTTTAGACTTACTTTTTACTCTCTTTGTTTTGTTTTTCTAACTATTTTTACTCCAAATTATTTCTCCTTGGAAAAGCAGGGTAATTCCTACTAGTATAATATATTAAATTGTCTAGAAGTGGATCGTTGAGTTTACAATTAAAAATAATATTAGGCCTATATCTTATTAAATCTAAAGTTACTTGCACCCACTTCAGTCGCCGACTGGTCTAAGACAGCGATAGATTTTATCTGGTCCGCAAAACATTTAACAAACAAGTGTGTACTTGAAACTAAACTACCAACTAATACTTGATAAATATTATAAAGCGGACATATTTTGCTCAATATTTGTTTCAATCCTATCCATCATCATATTTTTAAAAATTCCATTAGACCTCCAATATCTAAAAGGCTCCCGAGCTCTGGTCCAAGACATTACTCTCTCATTAGACGGGACTGCCAATGACTGGGAGATTGGGGCTCAAATCTCAGGTAGGTGGTTTTACCTAAATAATTTTACACACTCTCTCAACGCAAACGGGGTTACATTTATTATAAATTAAATATCCCACATTCCTAGCACATTAGAGTAATTATAACACATGCGTATAGCTCGTACGGATAATAAGAGTCAGTGGTTGTGTATATACAGAATGTTTGGAAGCTCATAGCTCATACTGCAAATATAGTTTGTTTAAGCCAAAAGGAATTTAAAACCCCAATACACTTAAATCTGTAAAGATATGCTAATACCATTAAATTGTGTTCAAAGTTTCAGCGTACAGCGCCTGGAGAGCAAAGTGGTTCAAGCATGCCTGTACAGCAGGTTGCATAGGAGCTAGGCGCAAGGTAATGCACACCTCGACATAATGAAGCACAACAGCAGAACATAACCAAAATTAATAATAAACAACACACCAGTCTATCCAGAAATGCGAATATGTTCTGAGAGTCATTTTTAATGGTCCTACATCACAGAAAGTGATTGACATTTTTACATGTGCAGTGCCACGCACGCGCCTAATTACTATGCCACTTGCTGTACACGAATATTTGCCCAGCTTTGCTTTCCTGGCACTGTACACCGAAACTTTGAACAACACAATTGAATGGTATTAGCATAGTTTGCTGAATGTAAGTGTATTGGGATTTTGTATTATTTTTAGTTCACACGAACTATATGTGTGGTTTGGGCTATAAGTTTTCGAACATTTGTATGTATCAAAATCTAAAACACCTTGCGAAGTCCGGAAGAAAATTTTTATTTAATAATTGTAGTTAATAAAAATATATAAGTAAAATTCTAAATTTACGACTTATAGGTGCATATAGATATCCACGCGAGCTAATGTATTTATTTTATTTTCAGACCTCTCCCTGCAGACAATATACAATGTTCATTACAGACACGTACAAATTTTCTTCCGGGCTTCGCCCGGTTTTTCAATTATATATATATATATATATTTGTCTGTGCGTATAGGTTTTGGAAATTTCTAAATCCCCTATTTAACCAACCTCAACTTATAGATTTCAATTAAGTAAGACTCATTGTGGTATATTGAGTAAACCCACCACGTAGATGGCATTTTGTAATTGTCCATGACTACTAAAAGTATACATAGGTTTAGGAGTGATTGCGCAACGACTGGCAACATTTCAAATATTATATTAATATGATTTAAGATTTCTAATTATCTTGGATTCCGAGTTATATAGCTCATACACATACATACATACATACATACATACATACATACATACATACATACATACATACATACATACATACATACATACATACATAATAAATACAATACTATACAATACATACATATACATATATATACATGCATACATATATACATATACATACACATACTTACATACATATATACATGCATATATACATCCATACACATACATACATATACAATACATTACATACATACATACATACATACATATACAATACATTACATACATACATACATACATACATATACAATACATTACATACATACATACATACACATACATACATTCACATACATACATACATATACAATACAATACTTACATTAAATACATACATACATACATACATACATACATACATATATACATGCATATATACATCCATACACATACATACGTATACATTACATACATACATATATATACAATACATTACATACATACATACACATACATACATTCACATACATACATACATACATACATACATACATACATACATACATACATACATACATACATACATACATATACAATACAATACTTACATTACATACATACATACATACATACATACACAAATAATAGACATCCTATATTATTTAAATGATAATACATTATTGGTTACCATTATCTGGCTTCCTAATGTTTATTAGTTAAGAGCTCTGGACAGATTAAAAATTAGTGTTATATAGCCACCATATTCTAATATGGCCTTAATTTATAATATAGTTCTATTTAGTTATATGTATTTTAATTTGTATTGTAAAAATTGTTGTTAATGATTTTATTTATAAGAGTTCAAATACATACCAGATTTCTAGACGAACAAAAGGTTATAACTCTGAAACTAAGATAACTAAAAAGCTTTAATCATATTAATGTAATATTTGAAATGTTGCTTATATATTGCGCAATCACTCACAAACCTACGGATACTTTTAGTAGACATGGAAAATTACAAAATGCCATGCATATTTTGGGATTACAACAGACTTCCATATAAATATTAAATATTTGAAATTTATAAGTGGAGGTTGGTGAAATAGGGGATTTAGAACGATTCAAAACTCATGTAAAAATTTCTCACTGAGGTGTAAGACTTAAGCTTATCAGGCAGGTAGGTATAAGAGCTGCTCCTAAGAGTTGGTTTCTTAGGTCATGACTCATGAGCATTGCCTATCCACCGTAAGCAGAGGTCTGAAATTTTAAAAATTACTTGCGTGTCGTTGCAGCAATGGCTGCAGATTATTGCACTCAAATGAATTTTAAACATTTTATTGGGAAAGGATCTCTTTAATAAGCCCTCACTTACTTTTTAAATAAAGGTTCACTCGTCTAAGGCTATCAAATTTTTTTAGATACTTAGTTTTCAGTGTGTAATTTGAATAAAAACGTATATTTTCCCCTTTAACACCCTGATGAGAGCTTTAAAATAATCCTTCTCCCAGATCTCTATCTATTCGTTGCATCAAACTACACAAGTAACAATTGAGCTGATATTTTTAAACAAAGACAAATATTTTATTTACCAGTAATATACACACATACACACATCATTGTTTCCCTTGTTATGTAAACAAAGAAAGATTGTACAGATGAACCACTGCCCACACAGAAGAAAAAGATGGAAAATTCACCAAGAAATTTGGGTTTTAGTTTTAGGCCACTATCTTTACCGGTATCCTAAGTCCCTAAAGCCCGTATCACATGACACTAGCTCGTACTAGAAATCAAGTGTGCTAGCTAGCGACTAGATATCTGTATACTAGCTAGTATAATAGAAACAGGACTAGAGTATTCACACGCTGCTAGTTTGGTACTAGGTTCTATTGCAAATATTTATGAAACTTCAGAGATTAATTTCAGGTGCAACAGCTGCATTAATTGCTAATAATAATATTGAAAAATATGAGAGGGAGCCTTAGAAAAAGAATATGGACACGGGACTTGTTGGGAAAGATGAAATAATGATCTCAGGATGCTAAATATGATACATTCGGAGGTTAGGTAGTATACATTCGGGGTGACACAAACGTTTAGTATCTCCCTAAATTTGTATTCATTTATTTACGATGTGGTCAGAAGCCCCTAAGCCCATGGGTGTCCAAGTACAGTATCCTTGATTCACAAATGTTCTTTTTTAAGCCTACACACACTTTATATTCTAGGAAAAAAAATCCAAGGTTGGCATGTTATCAAGTTTATTTAGATTAAAATTGGGTCTGGAACACAGTTTGTCATTTTTAGATGACATGTTTTAAATAGAATTTATATATATTAAATATATTGTCATATTGTGGCAATTTGGTATTATATAAACAAGGATGTTTAGAATAATTTTCCGCCAACAACAAAATCACATCCGAAGACCATGTCAGCGCCATTTCTATTATTTACTCTACCCATAGTCTGAGCGGGCATTGATTGGTTGAATTACACAGACTAGTGTCGGAACTAGTACGAAAATAGCGCGTATTCTATCCTCACAACTAGTATGTTAGCCAGTACCAAGTGGAAGAACCAGTATACTTTTTCTGATTCACACGACGCTAGATGATGACGTGCTTGCTAGTGCTAGCTAGCACACTGGATTTCAAGTACTAGCTAGTGTCGTGTGATACGGGCTTTATATATAAAATGAGTGTTCGTTTTTCAAAATCTGTTCGGTCACTTCTTCTTAATTTCTATTACTGGAAACGGGCTTATCACATTATATAAAAAATATATGATTGAGAGAGTGATACAATGTGATGGTGAAAATGAGAGCGTAAGTGTTTGAATGTGTGATTTTATAATTGTGTGGGTGAGTGTGAAAATTAGATTGTAATAAAATTAGCGCTAGAGGCTGAGAATGATCAATTGAGAGAGATCGAGTGATGGTGAGAATGTATGTGTATGTGTTAGAGAGAGAAATACTGAGAGAAGAGGAGTGTGTTTGTGTGTGAGGAGAGATTGGGTGTAAAAGAATGTGAGTAAGAGTGTGTGAGAGAGAAAGAATGTGTAAGAGAGAATGCGTGATAAAGGGTGTGTGAGAGAGAGTGAGTGTGTGTGTGTGTGTGTGTGTGTGTGAGCAAGAAAGCGTGTAAAATTTTGGGAGGAGTATTTCGTGAATGAGAGATAAAATGTGAGGGCATGTGAAAGAATGTTAGAGAAAGAAAGTTAGAATGGATAGATTAGTTAAGAAAGAGAAAATTAGATTGCAAGAGAGTTAGAGAGAATTTAAGAGAGATAGAATGTTTGAGAGAATTAGTCAGAAAGAGAAAGTGAGTCTGAGAGAAAGAGATTTTTAGAGAGAGTTTGATATTGAAAGAGTGAGATTGATATTTTTAGAGAAATCAAGAGTTTAAAATAGAGGTAGTTTGAGAGAGAGAGAGAACGCGTTCAAGAGATAGAACGTTGGAGAGAAAGATCGTTTGAGAGATAGCTTAAGAGAGTTTAATAAAGATAACGTGTGAGAAATTGTTTTATAAAGCGTGTATGTTAGTGTAGAGAATGTATGAGAGAAAGGGATAGTGTGTGTGTGTGAGAGAGAGAATGAGAAAATATTATATTAAAGAGAGTGTGCTATAAATGTAGTGTGTGTTTTTGTTGGTTTTTGTGTAAATTTGTGTGTGTGTGTGTGTGTGTGTGTCTGTGTGTGAGGGAGAGAGAGAGAGAGAGTAAGAGCGTGAAAGAGTCTGATAGAGAAAGAGTCTGACCAAGAGAGATAATGTGAAAACATATATGTGGTATTCAAATATTTCGGTACTTTTAAATATCATTCCGCCAAAATATGGAAACATATTGGTACTTACGGTATTTGTAAGAATATGAAACGATATTATGGGGTACACAAAAGAATACTTTTAAATAAAATATCTTCAAAATTAATCTGTAATATGAAAACATATCTTAAATTAAGTATTTGCATTGTGTTACTATTCGCTAAAATGAAAATCAAAACCCATTATATGAATAAATTGTACATAAAACCCATTATTTGAAAAATAGTAAACACCAAAACTCATACTTAGATAGTTAAAATGTTTTTTTTAATTACTCTGAATAATTTTATTGTTTTTGGGATTAAAATTTATACCAAAATATATTTTAAATAATTTTATCATGCGCGAAAAGAGACGTAGATGATATTTTCACGATTTTAAAAGTTAATCATTTAATTTTCAAATCCATCTCAATACTATAGATTTAAATTCAAATTAACGCGAACATTCCAATAAAAAAATAATTGTTTTCCCAGTTCAAGAATAGCAATATATTTGTTATGACTAACATCCAATGAGAGATATTCTTCCAAAGAGAAAATTGTGAATTGTTCGGACCAACAAATAAAGATTGAGTTATTCTTTTTAAGTCAAAGAGATATATTTTATTTAGAGATTTACAACCATACAGCAAATAACAGTTCTCATGGCGACTAAACAAAGAATTAGAAACTGAAAATGATATGCTAAAATCGGGTTTTCGTGGAAAACTACTATTTTTCCCAGCATCCTGGACTCCTAACCGTTAAAATATGTTCATTCATTTCCTCATCATTTCTTTTACCGAAAACGGAGTTATCAAATTTTAACATAAGAATTAGCTTTTGTGCATGAACATGTGCACCTAGAAGCCATTAATTTAAGACTTTTCACATTTATTTTCAATTTTTTACTAATATGTCTTACTACCCGTTAATATAAAATGCTTATATAGGCCCTACCTATTAATAAATTGCAATCATTAAACTAAAACTTTCTTCCCTGGTAACGCCGGGTAGTAGTTAGCTAGTGTTTTCCACATTCAATAGGATATTACAACTATTGATCACGGGGTCTAAGGCAAAAATATAACAATTTTTAAACTTAATTGGGTTTTAAAAGAAAAATAATAGCCTATTTTGTATTGCACGGACTTACAAGTTAAATACATGTGAAGTTTCAACACGATATGTAAAGTGGTTTGGACATGGCTAAGCAACAGACAAACCCACAGACAAGATGTCATTACTATATATTAGTAGGATAGGATATAATATATAATATGTATTATAAATTTTATATATAATTTTCCCCAATGGGCAAGTGAAAAAAGGCATCAGTTTAATCTCGCCTGGTTTCCAGTGGAGGTAGACCCCAGCAGTGTGCTGTTGTGTTAGTTTTTTCCTAAATGAGTTATATTTTCCTCTCTCTTCCCAATTAAATTAGTGTACATTTCCTCTCAATTATAAGCTCTTATTCCCTAGCCTCGTAAGTGTAGATATGCGGATATAATGGATGGGTGGTAAGGTGTAGAATCTGATGAACGGGGCATTTCTCATCTTGTTACTTTGGGGGTACCACAGCTGCAGGTATTAAGGCCCAGTCAGTAGTGGATGTACCAAGCCCGAGCCCGAACCCCCCCCCCCCCCCCCC
>CABFVX010004746.1:14010-60629 GCA_902151425.1 Timema shepardi
CCCCCCCCCATCAATCAGCGTGCGTCCCGTTCTGACAAAGGGGTGGAAATGAACAGGGTTTGGGGCCTATGGGGAGTGACGTCAGGATTTGTAAGGGGCGGGTATTTCGAACAGGCACTCGAGTGACAACCGTAGTAATCTAAAGAAAATCGTGGGGAGCAAAACAGGTTAAGAAAGTAGTAATTCCAGACAAACAGAAAAGAGTTGGAAAAAAAAGTTGGTTTGTTGCTTTATGTGAGGAAAACATAGAAGAATATAGGATACAGTTCCTCACGTGGTTCAATATTAGTTGAGCAGGAATGGGTGCAAGAATCAAAAAGTACTACTGTCCATTTCGAAAGTTTTAGTTACTAAGCTGAATGTTGAATATGGTTTTATTTGTTTTATATTTCTATTGTTTAGCAAATTTTCTTAAATTAACTTAATTATTTTTCTCATTCACTGAGTGGCCCAAGCTAGGAAACCACTGGTCCAATATAGGAGACCAGTTGCTTTGTTTGTAACGATTTCATAATTCCAATATATAATTTTATATTTTTGTGTGTTAATTTATGAAAAATGTCATTAGATTACTTCGAAGAATATACCATGCATTCTTTATTTTCCCATTCAGCATTCCATCAATAAATTTATTATCATACACACAGTGAAAAATAGGTTAAACGGTCCAAATTAGGCAACTCTCCCATAATATATTTATTTCTTAAGATGTCCACTAATGCACCTTCAGCCTCTGAAAATGATTATTTTATCGTTATAGTAACTTATAAAGGTTTAATATGTTTATCGATTATATGATATACGCGTTGTGTAAGCTTTATTTGTAAGCCTATTATTATTTTTCGTAAAAAATCATGACGGCTGTCAATTGGATTCATTCTTTAATCGTCCTACTTCTACTTTACTTTAAACCATATATCGAGGGTTATATTTTATTTCACAGAATGAGTGGTTTTGAAATGTCGTTTAATGGAACCTTATTTTTACCTAGAGCTTCATTTAAACTACACAAAAAAAATCATTTGTTACCTTGATATCCCTGAATAAGTATTCCTATTCTCATTCTTAATGGAAGTAATTAGTTTAGTTTTTTTATTTTCTCTCAATACAACCCAATTAAAAAGATAAAAACGTACACTTTTAAATCAAAAACATGCAAAACTTTTTTTTGTAAATTACCACAAATCTATTATAACATCTAAACGCAAGATGGTGAAGTCAATAATGGTCTGTCGGCCAGCTGATAAGGCTTTGCGTGCAATATTGCCATCTGACCTTGGTTTTTGATATTATAATGTAAATTACTAGTGTTCAAATTTAAAAAATATCCACGAGAGCTACCAGTAGACTTACAATACGAATTGTTAGTAAGACGTGATAAATAAATAACATTGGCTTAAAATTGATGGTTTTGCGAACCCTTGTAATTTCTTTTAGTGGGGGTATTTAACGTACACGATCTGAAATGACTTATTTAGTCAGCACATTACTTATAAATCTAGAACAAATACAGCATCCAGACTCCAGCTATCAGTTCATCACTGTGATAGGATACACCACATTTCACAAATGATTAATATCTCGGCCATACCAGGAATCGAGCCTGGGACCCTTAGCTTATCAAACAGATATGCTACCGACTGAGCTAAGGTGTTGGACTAGCCTCGTGACAAAGAAGTCCCTCTCACAACAGATTGACTTAATGATTAAGGGGGCAGTTAATTTCAATTCATGGCCTAGTTTACTTAGGGTGGGTTTTTTTTTTGTATTTGTTCCCCTCTAGTACACATTTCCTAAAAATTTTACTTTCTTCATAACTTTCTGATAGGATTATTAATGGTGGCTAGCCTGAACGGAAATTAAGATGCGTTATATAGGTGTGTAATATTACATTAAAATATGCAATATTATATATTTAATATCAATCAGTGAAATCCAACTCTAGTTACACTATTATATAAATATGAGGGGAAATTTTCTTTCCCCATTACTCTTTAATTTGCTATTAGGGTAATGCAAGAGAGTGGGGAAGTCTTTACGCTAAACGGTACAATGTAGCTATTAGGGTACGCAGATGATTTAGCTTTGTTAGGAAGCTGTAGCAAGAAATGCAGAAATATCATTAGAGATTAGTTAGAAAATAGGTTAAGAAGGGAACGCTGAAAAGACAAAGTATATGGTAAAAAATAGAACACAGATATAGAATGATAATTTAGATATTAAAGCAAACAACATATTATTTGATAGGGTTAATGGATTCAAATATTTAGGAACAATTTTAACTAGCGATAACAATATTAGATTGGAAATTTGGAAAAAGAATACAGACGGGAAATGATTGTTACTACTCAGTTAGTAAGTTGTTGGCGTCTCACCTGCTGTTAAAAATGTAAAACTCAGAATAAACAGAGCTGTAATTTTACCGGTTGTTCTCTATGGGTGCAAAATGTGTCCTCTTATTTTAAAGGATGAAAATAAATTTAGACTGTTCAAAAACAGGGTGCTTAAGAAGATATTTGGTAAAAAATTGATGAACATAGTGGGGAGTAGAGGCGGCTACATAATGAAGAGCTGCATACTCCGTGTGCTCATCACCAGGCATTGCTATGATGATAAAAACTCAAAAGTTACGGTGGACAGGTCTTGCAGTCCGAATGGGAATATCTAGAACACCGTTCAAGGTATTGAATGACAAACCCAATGGTAAAATACCACTGGGAAGACCCAGACGGAGATGGGAGGAGCTCTCGCAATGAAACGATTGGTAAGATATGATCAACTCTTCGAGAATGAGCGAGTAAGTAAATTATGAGAGGAGTTATATATACTAACTTCAAAGACATTTGACTCACTCAAATTATACTACTATAAAGCCACATGGCTGATTCACTCACTCACTGACATTAATGTTCATCCACTTCCAGATGAGCTAACAACTTGAAATTTGGCAAACTTATAGCTTCTAGCCTGTAACCGATGGGAAAATTAAAAAAAATTAACCACCGAAAAAATTCAAAATGGTGGAGCAACTTTAAAGTCGGTACAGTATATACAATACAATACCGGTAACTTAAAGTTCTTAAGTTCAAAACAATGCTAGGATTACAATAGTTTACATCCACTTACAAAGATAACTCAGTAGGAGCAAAGCGAGTAAATGTATAAAGGTGTTAAAACATTTATAGAGACGTTCAATGCATTATACTTAAAATGAATTTTATGACCTAAGTATGTCCTAAACATAAAACTGATATTTACTATTTACTTCAATGCTCTAGCTAAGGCATTATAAGTGATTTATTTCAAAGACATAGAAACGTTTAAGATATTATAGTATAATTAATTTTAAAATATCAAATTTGAGATAACTATAATGCCCTACTTTATCATTCTTTTATTAAAACACAATGATAAAAATATTGGTTTCAATAAAAATTTAAAGGTATTATGGTGTAAGTTAAAAATTAAACTTATGGCTTGGGAAAATAAAGGTGGTTTTGAGCAGAATGGCGTTCCACTTTGCCTCCAAGCACTATTTTTGGTATTATTTTTCTCAATTCTACCTTTTTCACCCTTACCCCAGTGGAGCCCTTTGAAAAATATAATTGGTTCTGGTGAACAAATAATAAATAGTTGCATCATTTATCATATATTTAATAACAGTGTTTTCTTGTTTAAATGTGAGAATTCCATTTTTGAAAATAAATAATTATGTACATAATATAGACACCAAAAAAGATATTTGAATCAATCATGATTTTTTTTTTGTCAAATAATATTTTTTTAATTCATTCCGTTGTGTGTACATTTTAGTTATGTTTTATTGAGGGGAATTTCAATATACCTAATTTCGAATTTGTAACCAAAGTTATACCGTGTAAATTAATTTTCTTACAAATGGACGAATCTGACCACTATAAAATATATTATATTAACGTTCACGTATTAATACGTCCATTCGTATTATCTTCAGGTGTAATTTTTGATAGATAATAGCACTATACATAAAATAACTCTAATAAAAGTGTAAAATTTTTCTATGTTGATAGCAACAAAATTGCATTTCTAAAAGGTCCATTCGTAAGAAAATCAAGGTAGAGTTTGTAACATAGGGTTGTTTCTTAAGGTCATTTAGTGGTGATATACATAATGTAATAGCCATTCCCTAGATTGGGATGTTTGTTTATAACTAACATAACAGTGTTGAAACGAAGCAAGTAAAATAACAGGTCTAGCTTACTGGTTATGTTGTTATGAGTTGGTAAACAATAGGAAAGAACGCTGACAACTCACAACAAAATGTATCCATTGTTCTCAGCATATGACCCTATTTGCAGTATAAAGGGTTATATTTTAGAGCTATTGGGGCTGACACAATAATATAAACTCAGAGGGGTCACTCTTCCCTTTTTCAGGACCACGTGGTTTATAAAATTGGATCATAGGTTACTTGTGATAGAGGGCGACCATCGTGCCCAAGGTACAAGTTAGGATTTTTAAGGGGTGTCAGTCGATTCGGTAGTTAATTATTCCTCACTAAGCCAGTTATCTCACGAGCTCCTATGTCAAAGTATTTTATCCTTTCGTAACATATTTTTAACATCACATTTTTGTAGTAACTCTTAGTGCTATAAATAAACCCTAAAAATCAAAGACTTCTATAAATTCGAGTCCACAAATCTATTTCGTCCTTACCCTTCCCCTCATGCTATCATGCTATCCTAACAAATTAGGCTCGCAGAAAGGGGGTGAGGGTGGCAATGCAATTAAATATGTCCGCGTGCTATGTGCAATAAGTCTTATTTTAATTTATTTTACAGTACTAGCAGATACAAAGTAATAGCAAATTTGCAAAACAATAAGTGTGGAGGCCATCTCATTAGGTTGAGGAAGATACCACTGGAGGTGGTTGTTGTCGATGATAAGTTTGGCTTCTTCCCACCTCTTACTCTTTTTGTATTGTGCATAGTAACACTTGTTTAGAGCAGGCAGTTGGCATCGAGCATTGTGTAGGGTTTCATTATTATAGGGGGAGCTCAGCCATCATTTGGCTTTTATGTCGATATAACCAGTATTTCACGTAAGCATTTAATATCATTTGGGTTCGTGTTTTAACTAAATTCCTCTTGTCATCCTGAACATTATTGTAGCTTGTCAATTATGATTTATTATATTTTTATATGTTTCGGATTTGTTCAACTGCTTTCTCAACTCCCAGACCGGCTGGAAGTTTGAACATTTCAACCAAAGGAAAAATATCTTCCCCAAAACAGTACAAATTATATAAATTAGCTTGAATGCTCGCTGACTCTTGTGAACGTTTGGGACTTCAAGCTACGGCACAGAGAAGGAATTGTCTGTGGGCTAGGGTTATAACATTTACTATCCAGACCCATCCATACCCAAAAACCCAACCCAACAGAATTTTATATTACAATCAAGAAGCACTCACAAGATGACCACATTCTCAACAGCTGAGATAAGCTTTTGTAATACCAGAGGTGCTCTTTAAAGTGTATTCTTTGTTCAAGAATGGCCCTCCGTTTGTTTAGGTTTATCACCACAACCACGTCCCCAATAGCTATCATCATAGATTGCATGACAAATCACGAATATAAGCTGCACGATATGTTTGCAACACCATTTAAAAGCACCAACACACGACCCTACCTGCTGGGTCCAAACTGCAGGGTAGTGGTGGTGGGGATAAATAGGGTGCTATTATCCACACGGCACAGCCTGGCTAATCTCGCTGTTTGGAAGCTGTCACCATGGTTCCTTCAACGACAAAACCTTTTTTAAAAAACTGGGATTGCCTTAACTATGTTGCTACAAAACAAAAAGCCAATACGAAAAATACCATTTTGAGCTATAAAGTGGTTATTACAGAGAGATCCAGCCAAGTTTAGAAACTTTCTATGAATGAATAGTGACTATTTCAATGAACTTATTTCTATGATGGTGCATTTAATAAAAAATCAAGAACCCTTAATGAGATAAAGTGTGAATACACGAGAGCAATTAATCGTGACCTTAAGATGTATAGCAGCTGGAGCAAGTTACGAAGATTCAAAACTTGGTGCAGCCATGTCACCCATATTTTATCTAATATCATTACAGATACATGTTGAGGTATTTACAAGAGTTTGAAGAAATACATAAAGGCAAGCGATTAAAACAGTTTATAATTAAATACACATGTATGCATTTATTCGTCAAATTACAGTTTGCCTCAAAAAAATAGACGCCCTGAGTTGAGACACGTATTTGGCAGTTCCTTGTTGGATATAGCATGATTGAGGGATGAGTAGATGGAGTGAATTGGTTGTGACTGTGTACCGATTAATTGGTAGTACATATCTTGTGACTGTGATGACATATTAGGACCTAACTATAATTGCTGTGACATATGAGCAAATGGAGATGACAAGACATTGGGATATGGAGATGTAGGTGTAGAAAAATGTATGGATCCTAAGGAGATGGAAGAGTCTTCAAATAATTTGCCTAGTTTGACGTAAAATATTGTGTCTGAAATTAATGTTTGTGCTATGACTTGCTTCCTTTTATCCACATCTTTTTTTCCCGAAACAAATATTCAACATTAATGTTTGTTTCAAACGTCAAACGTTTCAAAAGTTTCAAATGTCTGCAAGGAACGCTAAAGGTTAGTAACAGCAAATAAATTTGAAGGGAGGTGGAATTTTAGTGACTTCATTGGAGACAGGGATGGGAAGCACGTATAAATACAAAAATCACCCGGAGTGTCTCATAATACTTTAAATACAACAAAATTTTAGTACTGTCTTATTTGTGATCGTGAACGCAAACTATGAATTTATATTCGTTCATACTGGTACAAACGGAAGTGTCTCAGTTGAATATGTATTATAATATACAAAATGTTATGAAAAACTGATGACAGGTGATCTTAACTGGCTCGCTATCAGACACTAACACTTTTGTACCGTATTGTAATGATAATTATTTGTACCACTCTCACAAGTTTAAAAAATCATGGATGAAGGTATTTTTTCTTTAAAGTATTGTATGTAAAATATTCTTTCTACAATTCATCAATGGTGAGTCACGTTCTTTTCAGATATAATGTCCAAGGATTGCACCATTAAAACTTATTTTTTCTTCCAAAAAATCAACTCCGTAGTATTTACCCAAAAAAGCATGTGACGCTAGCTCCCTCTAACCAATAAGAAGCTAGCCTTCACGACATCTATTGCCAGGACTCATACGATTAGTTGGTTTTGTCACTGATGACAAGGGGATCCAAGAGGCAAGGGGTAAGTCATACACA
Organism: Timema shepardi; assembly: GCA_902151425.1. Lineage (NCBI taxonomy): Eukaryota > Metazoa > Arthropoda > Insecta > Phasmatodea > Timematidae > Timema > Timema shepardi. Next base: position 21,323 of record CABFVX010004746.1, read on the forward strand.
AGCCGCTTGTGCGTATGAATACACACAGTGCTGGTAGCATAAATCTAACAAAGCAATTTATTAATAGTGTCATTAGCTGAAATCCATAGAGTATACAGAAAATGTTACAGATAAATAATATGTAGTTCAACTACAATTGCATCATTTTACATTCTCTTTCATACCAAAGATAAAATCACTTTAATAAATCGTGTGCAACATACATTGATTTTATTTATTCAATTAAAATTACACATAATAATTCCGTATCGTAATAATTAGCGCTCGATCACGGGGCTATAAATACCAGTTATCTCACAATACAAAAATGCCATACCGCTTTAATTAGTGCTAGATCATGGGGCAATTACCAGCTAACTAAACGGTATCACTTCAATCGGAGACATAGCCGACGAGAATGTCTATAGTATGTTTTTTAGGAGACAGTGCATTTGCAGTTAACAAGTACCTTATGAAACCATTTCCATTTTAAAATAAATCCCACGAGAAAATAGTATATAATTATAGATTATCACGGGCAAGAAGAGTCGTTGAAAATATTTTTGGAATATTAACAAGATGGTTTAGAGTTTGTAGACAAAATGTAGGTGTGAAAATTAATAATTTTTATATTATTATTATTATTATTATTATTATTATTATTATTATTATTATTATTAGCACCGCTTCTTGCTACCCATTTGGGTTGTACGCACTTTATCCTATCTTGTTGGCACGTTGGGTGTTACATAGTTTAATATGATGTACTTTTGACTTAAGTGTTTGTTTCAAAGGATAATTAAGACAAAATAAATTATTCTTATGAAAATATAACGTTTGTCACATGAAACTTTATTCATTTTACAATAAGCTCTACGTAGAATCATTAGTATGACACAACTTACGACCAAGGTAGAGAAAAAAACATAATGTCGATGACACTATCGGCTGTGCGTCAGCTAACTTGGAACAAGGACTATGTTTAAAGTGGCACTTGATAGATGAGGTTGCGAGTCATAGGACAAAATACTACAACTGAGTATCTACGAATTCACGTAGTTCGAATCCATGTAATTTAAGGACTTAATTTATTGCAGAGCTACTTTAAGATGGTAGATTATATATATCATAGGCCAATATATAATAAAACTTTGGAATTTCGAGACCCCTTCCAGAAGAAAGTGTTTACGTGGGCCTACACATCTTTTAGGACTTTATTTTTGAATAACTTAGTAAGTTCCTGCAAGAACTTCCTCTTATTTTATTTCTCCGTCGTTTTGTTTTCTTGATCGTTCTTGCGATCTCGTGTCAACTTTAATACGATTGAACTTTGCTCTTTCTATCTACCCTCCCCTCGGGGGTAGTCCCACACGTTGTAAACGCCAGCTGCGTCTTAAATTATCGACGTAAATGGTGTATGCAACTAAAAGGAGCTATGTGAATCGTATTATGACATAAGACTTTTCCGTTTTGGGTTATAATATTGCTTTATCTTGTTTATCACGTTTTACAAATAGAGTTTATTAAGATACAAAGATAACTACAAAAATGTGAAAATAATAGTTTAGTTTTATATCTGATTCAGTAAGCGTTGCCTATTAACTATTGAGTTCATCAGAGAATGACCTGCAGCTGTGGTCGCATAGTCTAATGCATTACTCTCACAATAGACCGGATTGCTAGTGATGGAGGGATCAGGGCTCAAATCCCAGTCAGGTGAAAAGAAGGTATTTTTCCCAAATTATTTCCCACTCTTCCTCCATAAAAATGTCAGTAAATTTATTATAATTGTATACCTTCCTTATCCCTATTTCATTAGTGTTATTAATATATGCATGTTACCTAAACAGGTAATAAGATACGTATTTGTATGTATAACAAAAGGAATTAGGTGTTAAGCTGTTATTGCACTCATTAAAAAGAGCTGTACTCGTTACTTGACACAAGTTAAGACGTTCCTGAATAAAATTGCATGTTAACATAACATTGTTAAAATGATGGTAAATAAGAAACTTAAAAAGATTTTAAACTATTCTAAATTAAGGCTGCGTCAAATTGATTTGGCTTTTTAGCAAATTAATGGTTTTTGTTGTTGTTTATCGATGGAGAAATAGATTACCATCTAATCTGTGTGCCATTGTTCAAATGAGTTGACCAAGCTCACTGAAAACACTCTTAATGGTTCCTGACGTTTCATATGCCCCCAAAATAAAAAAAGATGGGGTTTATATTTTTGGCTATACCTGGGGCTATGGTCGAAACTGTTTGATGTAATTTATTTAAATTTAATATCTAGAGGTTACATTGTCATACCTCTAGGTCAAATCGTGATTTTAAGCCTAGGTCTAAAATCAAATTTAGTTTACTAATGAATTATCTTTTCCAAATTCTGAATTCAAAACAAAATTTCTCTAATGATTTTGTTAAAATTGGGTATCCTTGAACTGTTTTATATGATAAACGCACTGTAGAGTTGTTTTGTCGGAGAAAAATTTATTTAATGGTTGGTTCTATTACCAATTAAACATTTAGAAATATTTGAAATTTTTTGAAAATTACTCTTTAGTTCAAAATAGCTATACAAGGAGCTCACATTTTAAATAACATTGTATGGTGTGTTTTTTTATCATTTGAGATTAGTTTATTGCTAACTTATTTTTTTTATATTTGAGCTTTATATATTATTTATTATATACGATTTGGTCGTTGTATTTATTCAACTATAAACGTGTCTGGTACCATCGATAAAGTTGATAATATTCTGCCCATGCTCTCTTCAAGCCTTACCACCTTCCCCTAAGAATTCACATATCCATGTTATAGCTGCTGACCTGTTCTTGTTTTCTTGTTTGCAGAGGAGGAGTTGGATGAGTTCAACATCCACGTGGCGCGCCACCGGCCAGAAGAGTTGACCAAACTCGCCAAAACAACCAAGTTTACACGGAAAGAGATCCAGCTCATGTACAGAGGATTCAAGCAGGTGAGATCAGTTTACATTTTGAGAATAGTAAAAATTGCATCATAAGCCTCGTGGTTTAAAGATAAGAGTGTAGGGAACGTGAAAAAATACCGGTTTTATGCATTTTTTAAACATTTTTTCCCAAAAATAAATAGAATGTAGATCCAGTACAAATATAAAGTTTAATTTTCTTCAAACACTGATATTAACAGTTGTTGAATATATGTCATAAATATAGTGGTATTAGATGAGAAACTTTTTAAATGAAGACAAAAAGTTTTCATTTAATTCCAGGACCCCCTTGACAGATATTCAAGAAATGTTGAGGTCACCATGTGAAACAAATTAAGCTCTATGTTTGTACTGGAGAATTATTTGATTTCTTTTGACTAAAAAATATGGTACTATAAAAATTGAAGAATTACTCGTGTTCCCTATACTCCCACCTGAAGGCTTTTAGTTTTATCAATATGTATTGTTTTACATGAGTATATGGTAAATATTGGCCATCGTAGGTGAGTATTCAATTTTCTAAACAAATTGCAATCAAAATAAGAATCGAATCATTTTAGGTGTGACATCAATTTTTATTTTTTTTATTTTGTGCGAGTGTCTTTCTACTTCTCCGGGTTGTCCATATATATTAAATAATGGGATAGGGATGAGGAAGGTATAATTTTGAGGAAATATAACTACACTATCGTGGGAAATAACTCAGTAGAAAAATTAAATACATCTTGCCATAATTTGATCCCCCGACTTCCCTGTTTCAAACAAATCAGTATATAACATTATTGATGGCATATACTGCAACCCCCCTCCCCCTTAATCTCTATAAGGTGAGAGAGGAAGTAAATTAGGTAAAGAGTTACCTGGTTGAACATAACAATTTTATTTAGTCAAAAACCATAACAAAGTGATGAAAACATTTAATACTGCGTGAAGCGCGCTTTTCCGTCCAACGCGGAAATCAATTACATTAAAAGGTAAACATACACGTTACCTCCTCAAGACTAAATTACGTTACATTAAACCCATCAAAAGTTACGGTCCGGGATCTCAGTGACATGGCCTTTGGTTTCTGGTTCTCTGGTTACTTCGCTAACTTGATTCGTTCCTACCTTAAGGGGAATGGTATAACTGGTTACTCTAGCGTTATAGCTATCCACCCTAGTATAAATATATAACTTTCTTACAGGCGCCCGTAATAGACGTGACGTCATAGCAATGACACAAGTCCACAACGTAATTATAACCTATCAACTCTAGGCGTTTAACTTGGCGAACAAAGTCGAGTCCAGAAACAGCTATACTTGAAAATAACATAAGCCGGGTTTCGAACCCAGGACCAGATAATCTCTGGTTAAAAACTAATATTGGCAAAAATATGAATTACAAATAAATAGGGCTCAGACCCTGAATATAAGTGGTGGCGAAAGCGACGGTCTAACTTCCAGCCGCGATAAGCGCGTAGCATAGTCAAACTTCAAATAAAAATAATTTAATAACAAAGTCCAAATAGTAATTTAGAAAGAATTCCCCCCATGACGCCGAAATAGTAATTTTGGTAGGATGGTAATATTCCCCGAAACCTAGTCGCTGTCCTCACCTCTTATCCTCAAGCCGGTGGGGTAGTAAGTGACCTGAGATCCCGGTGCCGCTAGTATTTATATGAAATATAATTCTCAGAAAGGGGGGGCGGATCGAAGGAAGGGAAGGTTGGAGAACATTACAAACTAGGGGGGAGGTGAAGTTCGAGGCGCATATCGAAGCACGTAGCAGCTTCGCGAAGCTCCGCGAAGGCGGAAGCGGAACTCTTCTTCCCATTTTCTTTGCTGGCCGAACACGTGGTCGAGCTTCATTGCGGCCCGGCGTAGACACACCTTCAGTCAGCTTGTTGTATTTGGCGAGAGCGGAGGTCGCTGGTCAAGCTAGTGCCGCGTGTTGACCTTGTGAGAGCTGCTGTCCCAGTTGGTGAGTGTTGTTACAATGTAAGTTGTTACAATACAATCACTCACCGCTGTTATTAAAGGGGAAAACCAATCTTTATATCACGACAAAAATAATTTGGTTGTCAACAACTAATGATACCTGAATATTACTTAATTGGAACAATGAACACCTAACCCAGGGATTTAAGATGTTTTTTATCAGAAGTCTAAGGAATTTATTGGGCGTGTCCAAACTTAATGCCAAATGGAGAGTTTTGGAACAAAACCAACAAGAAGCCCATCCAACTAGAGATCAGACGTTGTAAGGGGTGATGTCTCTGCTTCACTCTCCAGAGATACCCAGATAACGTCTCAAGAGAAGCTCTGTGGGTGTATTCCTGAGTACATTCATACCCATCTCGAATGGTTAACCCATTTAACTTTTCAGAAAAGGCTACTTGAGATGTTCAAGAATGGATTCAGGAATAAAAACCCTGGTATGTGAATAGCAAGGGCACCAACGTCATGCTAACTTGGTAGAGGACTATCTACGAAGGCAGAAAACTTGGAAAGTCGTCAGATGAACTCAAAACTGGGAGAGAGAATAGATTAGAGTGTTGAAGATCTGTTGCGGCCCTATCACATTAACCAGTTTTTAGTATATTAATAATGTGAAATCTCAATTATATATATTATATATAATTAGTTGGGTGACCTGGCGGTCTAGGGGTAAGGTCTCAGACCTCTGTGCTGGCGGCCGAGGTTCAATCCTTGGTCCCGGCACAGATTTATCTGATTACCAAACCCTTCCTTCACCTCTGGCAAGACATCTTGTGAATGTGGGGAATTGAAGGCCTCCACCGTGGTTCGGATTCCACGTTAAATTGTAGGTCCTCCATTTCATCTCACAATCACTCTATCATTACACATTAGCGTAAGTGCGTATAACCCGAACGGGTAGTAAGACGTGGTGCTAATAATAATAATAATAATAATAATATAATTAGTTATCTATAGTTATTATTGGGCTCTTCTCAAATTATAGGAATTTCATGAAACATTACCTCACGGCTACCGCGTGGTCATTTTCTAATTTGTTCGTCAGTTACAATATCAGAAATAAGATACCCATGACTTATTTTGTTAGTGACTTTTTAGGACCAATTTAGAAACATCAAAAAGAACTAAACAAGGGTAGCCGTGATTAGCCCTAAAAATCTACACATCATGAGAAGCTGAAATATGGATTACTAACAAATATCATTGCCATATAGTAGAACCAGTACCGTGTTTTATGAATGCAAGAAAAATCAAATATTAGGCCTAATAAACAATTGTAAACAAACTCGTAATTAAATAATTGAATCATTAAATGATTTTAAGAAGCTATTTCTTTTTATCAAATAGGCTGTAACAAATTCGCTACATAGCTATGAAGCAATTTAAGATAATTTTATCACGTTGTTTGTGTAGATAGTTAGTCGACGTAAATAGTTTGTTGTTTTTTTCATCACGTCTTACACCCATCCATGTGAATGATACAAATAACTTAGCTACCTAATTTCAATAAAGATCGAAAGTTATAATCATCACTATTAAGATTAAAAGCTCCAAGGACACACAAAATGTTCATTATATAGAAGTGAAATTAATTTTTTGATATAACTACTTTTTCAGTTTTCTGAATTAAGAAAATTTACTCTCACAGAGCAAAACATAAAATGACTTTATACCTTCCATGTTTCCATCATGGCTCTACTACAATCAGTCACAGCCTCGTGTCAAACATCGTCTATCCTTGACAGTGGTTTGCGTCCAGACAATCAGTCACAGCCTCGTGTCAAACATCGTCTATCTTTGACAGTGGTTTGCGTTCAGACAATCAGTCACAGCCTCGTGTTAAACATCGTCTATCCTTGACAGTGGTTTACGTTCAGACAGTCAGTCGCAGCCTCGTGTCAAACATCGTCTATCCTTGACAGTGGTTTGCGTTCAGACAATCAGTCGCAGCCTCGTGTCAAACATCGTCTATCTTTGACAGTGGTTTGCGTTCAGACAATCAGTCACAGCCTCGTGTCAAATATCATCTATCTTTGACAGTGGTTTGCGTTCAGACAATCAGTCACAGCCTCGTGTCAAACATCGTCTATCTTTGACAGTGGTTTGCGTTCAGACAATCACAAACAGATATGGGATATAAAATACACTTTGTCATATGTATTCTTTATTCATAGCTATATTCACTTCAATCTTTATCGTTTTCAATGATAAATGGGTGAAATTATGTCCTCTGACATTTCATTGTAGACAGTCACTTTTGAAGGAGAAAATATAAACAATGCGTCTTTCTATTTATGAGTGCGCATCCTCTAAGTGAGTGATTCTTACTGTACAGGATCCGTTAGAAAATTTATTTTGTGTATGTATGTTATTTTATTTGTTTTACAGCGCGACTCACTACACGTTTAAGTTATACGAACCATGTTTTAATTTCACTAAACTGTTAGGGATGAGGAAGGTAGAATTTAAAGGACGTGTACCAATATTTTCGTAGAGGGAGAGTGGAAAACCACTTAGGATTAGTTATTATTATTATTATTATTAGCACCGCGTCTTACTAACCGTTTGGGTTATACGCATTTTCGCTAATGGGTAATGGTATGGTGATTGTGAGATGAAATGAAGGACCTACAGTTTAACGTGGAATCCGAACCACGGTGGAGGCCTGGCTTTCCCCACATTCGCAAGATGTCTTGTCAGAGGTGAAGGAAGGGTTTGGTAATCAGACTTAGGATTAATCACCCTCAATCCATCCAACTGGGATTCGAACCCTAATATCTTCGTCATCGGTAGTCTAGTATGTTGTGTGAGTGACGCTTTAGACTAGTGTTTCTCAAACTTTTCCCAATATCGTATCACTTATTAGACGTTCGATGCATATTAAGTGGTGAATTCATGGTGATATTCCTCCATTGCTCCCCCATCCTCCTCTTACGCGAACATAATTAAACTTATTAAAACCTATACTTTAATGTAGCTGACTTTTGAGAATGACAATGACGTAAGATGTAATGGTGCCCACCCGACGTAAGAACGGCTTTCTTCTGGTGCACGTGGCTCTGATTCGCGTCTGGCGCGTTGTTGCAAGTCACACCTTTAGCCACCTTCAAGTTGTAGCTGACGCCGCTGGCGCGTCTGGTGCTCGAAGCTTCAACCCTCTTCCACAAAGATCCATTACGCCATAGACCATATCACAGTCTTGTAACGTAAGAAAACCCTTCCGACAGATATCCCTCACATATGATTATATTTCGTGTAAGTACAACCACTCCTTTCCTCCCTCTGAGAATTGGTATCCGATATATGCGGCCAGGAGCTTCGAAGGAAACCTCACTCTTGGCGGTATATTGGCAGAGGACGCGTCATTGTCTTGTTAAAATGTAAGAATCTAAAATTATTGTTTTGGCAACTTAAACTCTAAATTCCTTTTCGGCCTAGTAATTAATTTTTATATTCAAATAATCATGATCGTCTTAAAATAATTATATTATTCCATGTTTTGTCTGGAAGCGAGCATTGTCTTATTTAAAATGGTAGCTATTTCTATTCAGGATATTGAAATAAATAATTTAAAATATTTTATTTTGGGAATTATCCTGAATAATACTAAGGATTCTTATTTCTTGATAATTAACTAATGGTTTTCTATTTGAAATAATTAATTTAGAATATTTTGTCTTGGAAATTATCTTTAATAATTGAACGTATTTATATTTCTTGCAAAATCAACTATTTGGTTTGCTAATTGTGCAACCTCCCCCCCCCCCTTAATATCTATAAGGTGAGAGGCAGTAAATCAGGTAAAAGAGCTACCTGGTTGAATATAATAAATTTTATTGAATCAAAAACAATAATAGAGTGATGCAAACATTCAAATCTGCGTGAAGCGCACTTCTCCGTCCAACAACGGAGTCAACTAGATCAAAAGGTCAACAACTCGTAACCTCCTCAAGACGGTTACTAAATGACATTACATCAAACCTATCAAAAAGGTACGGTCCGGGATCTCAGTGTTATGGTCCTTGGTTTCTGGTTGACTGGTTACTTCACTGACTTGAATAGTTCCTACCCCAAGAGGAATGGAATATCTGGTTACTCTTGCGTTACAGTTACCCATCCTAGTATAAACATTTAATTTTCCTACAGACGCCCGTAGTAAACGTGACGTCATAGCAATGTCCCAGGGCCTCAATGTAATAATAATCTACGTAACATATTAGCTCCCGGTATTTGACTTGACGAACAAAGTCGAGTTCAAATACCGCGATACTTGAAATGAACACAAGCTGGGTTTTGAACCCGGGACCAGACAACCTCTGGTTAAAAACTAATATTGACAAAAATATAAATTAAAGATAAATTGGGTTCAGACCCCAAATATAAGTGGTGGCGAAAGCGACGGTCTAACTTCCTGCCGCGATAAGCGCGTAGCATTTTCAAACTTCAATTTATAATAAATTAGTAACAAAGTCCAAATGGTAATTTTGAAAGAGTTCCCCCCATGACGTCGAAATAGTAATTTTGATAAAATGATAATATTCCCCGAGACCAAGTCGCCGTCCTCACCTCTTGTCCTCAAGCCGGTGGGGTAGTAAGTGAAGTGAGATCCCGGTACGGCTAGTATATATACAAAGTCATAACTCTCAGAAAGGGGGGGGGATCGAAGGAACGGAAGGTTGAAGAACATTACAAACTAGGGGGAAGGGGAAGTTCGAGACGAGCATCGAAGCGCCTCGAAGCTCCACGTAGCCGGAAGCGGAACTCTTCTTTCCATTTTCTTTGCTGGCCGGACACGTGTTTGAGCTTCGCTGTACACAGGCTAGGCGTAGCGTTCAGTCAGTTCGTTTTATCTTGCGAGAGCGGAGGCCGGTGGTCGAGCTAGTGCCGCGTTTTGACCTTCTGAGAGTGAGCTGTCCGAGTTGGTGAGTGTTATTTCAGGTAAGTCGTTACAATTGAACTATGCAATTTAGAATCTTTCGTCTTGAAAGTTATCCTGAATAAGTTTGAAATATTTATCTTACTTGTTTAAATCATCTACTAAATGATTTACTATTTTAAATAAGAAATTTAGAATATCTTGTCTTAGAAGTTATCTTGAATAATTTGAAATTTTATCTATCTTGCATAGTAAACTAAATACATTAAAATCCTTGGTTATTTATAGTTTATATAACATGATTTAGAGTCCTTGTGATGAAATTAAATAATATATTATATTTGTTATAAGTTTAGTGAATTTCAAGTCGTTAATCTCTTAGTAGTACAAAAGTAAATAATTAGGATGAGACATAAATATTTCTAAGTCCAAATTATTTATTTATGGGCGTGACTAATTGCAAGGTCCTTTCGACCAATACATTATTATTATTTATGATCACTAATGTGAATTAATCTTTAATATCACCTTGAATTATATTGACTGATTAATGAAATTTTGTTTAAGGGGTTAACCTTTGCTCAATCCTTTCTGGTTGAGAGTATTATTAAATAAATATCTTTTCTTTCATTAAAGATCCCTTGGGGTTAAAAATATTCACATATTTTTTTGTAAATAATCCCTTGTCTTTAACGGGACATTTTGTTTTTATATATATATAAAACGACTTTAAAAAAAACTAACAATTATAAATCTCAAACAACTAAACAAAATATAAAAGTAAACATTTTATTGAGCGACAAACTAGAATGTTTATATATTTAATGATGGCTCCCGTCATGTCTCCAATAATTAAAATAAATGACAGAAACAAATTTTTGTCCCGCTAAGGATAAGGAATTATTTACAAAAAATTATATGAAAATTTCTAACCCCAAGAGACCTTTATATTTATATTTTTACATCTTCAACAAATTTTGTTATTGCTTAAGACTTACTAATAATTAAACTACTTCACCATTATATCTCCTATTAAATATCAACCTTTGTCTTCCTTGAAACCCCGTGCTACTTATATTATTCTCTTTTTCTGTTGTTTTTTTGCAAAGATACTGATTGGGTGGCATTGAAATATGGAAAAATATATTATTGCATAATATGTTATAATAGCATTGTCGTGTCAGCTCACTCTGTATTTTTGCTAAAAAAAATTATTGTGGTTAGGTAACTTATCTATATATTTGTATGTCTCCTTTTGGTCCTGGGAGATAAAAAGGGGCTACAGTTACTCTGAAAGGCAGTACGGTTACCTTACTTTATTCCACTATGGTATAGCGTATAATATAGAACGAAAGTGTAATCCATCAAGATAATACTGCTACAGTTCAGGGTAAGTACAATGTAAGTGTTTATCAAGCAGTAAAAGACAGCATTTTTACTATACCTTGTTTCTTATCCACATTTCACAAGTAATACCACTTGTGGTACAAAGTATTGTCTTAGCTGACATCCTGTCAACCATTTACTCTTTAGCTTTTTCACATAATATTTTTTCCTGTGGTCGAGTCTACCAACCCCCATCGCAGACATCATTTGAAAAACAATGCTTTACCTCAGGGATGGGAATCCTGCAGCATTTAGGCCGCCTGAGGCCTTTTGAGGTGGTTGGTGCAGCCTTTTCACATATTATTTTAATTATGTATCTTCATCTTTTAACTATACATTCTCAAACTCAAATTGTATGCCATCAATATAATAAAATGAAGGGCTTTGTTAACTGTTAAGATGTCTTGATTGTAGAACTCCATTCTTGAATGATTTTTAATTAGACTTTATATTCCATATTAATTGCGGATATACCTGCCTCAGTGGCATAGTTGGCTAACGCGCTAGTCGTGTTGAGCCCGACTGCTGAGGACAGGGAGATCGAGGTTCGAATCTCAGTCGGGTGAACTGGGTTTTATCCAAAATTGTTTTCCACTCTCCCTCCACGCAAATTCGGGTTCACTTCCTCTAATTCAACCTTCCGAATTCCTAATCCATTAGTACTTAAAGCGTATAACCCGAACGGGTAGTAAGACGTGGTGCTAAATAATATTAATTGTGGATATATATATATGTATTTTAAGTATGATTGTACAATCAATATCTAGAGTTAAATTTAAAAACTAACAAAGATACAGAAAGACGAGAAAAAGTGGTAAAACTTTAGCTGTTCATAATTATTTTTTAAATGATGGATTCTTTATTTTTAAAAGTGTTCCTTTATGAATATTTAATAAATACATAAAACTTGAAATTTGTTCTTAATGAATAAAAAGGAAGGTTGACTAAAAACAATTAATTCTGCTATGGATTCCTAAAAGATATTAGCTTATATGTTTAGTAAAGTGCTTTTTTTTGCAAGATTTATTTTACATTAATTGTGTGGCCTTATGAGGAAGCCTTGAAGTGACATTAGTCCTTCCCATTCCAAAAGGTTCCTCACTCCTGCTTTAGCCCATTTGACCACCAAAGAGGGTGTTGTGTACTAATTTTAATTAAACCATGTCCACGCTGATATATTTAACACTTTTATTATGTTGTGTTGTTTTAATTGGCTAGCTTCTGACTCTGATTTCAGGAATGTCCAACAGGAATGGTGGACGAGGAGTCCTTCAAACACATATTTTCTCAATTCTTCCCTCAAGGAGGTGAGCACATTTTGTTTACATAGTCAGTATTTTTCTTTATTTTCTTATTGATCCGTGCAAACCAGTACAGAGGTCCACTCACTTGCTAGAATCTTATGAAATAATTATAATAATTGCTGGTGGAAATAAAATATTGTTATTGATTTTACATACTTAAGTTTTTTATTATTGATTTAGGATACGCTAGTTTGGTTAAGAAAGGACTAACTTTATCTGAGCGCTTTGTGTTAATATAATTTCAACAAACTAATAAAGTAGCTGGAAAAATCTTTCAGCGGAACTATTTAAAGAGAGTATATAAAATAGCTTCTTAAACACATTAAAAGCTAGTGAAATTATGTCACGACATTGACTGATGACGCTTGCATATAGATTAAATGTGTATGCTTTGTTAGTTAAATACGTTAATTAATTTTTCTCTATGCAACAGCTTTGTAATATGGAAGCACCAAAATAAAGAAATGATTTTGTAATATAAAATTTTGTTTAATTGAATTTAATTTATATCGTTTATGTGTTATGGCCACTAAGGAAAATAGTGGCAAAGTTACTTAAAAACTTCATTATTCGATTTAAATTTTAAGTATTTATAGTAAATTTCCGACTCCCTAGCTCAGTCAGTAGCGTGTCTGTCTACTGAGCTAAGGGTCCTTGGTTATATTCTCGGCACTGCCAAAAAACGTATCATTGGTGAAATGTGGGTTCACCTTTTCACTGTAATGAATTAACGACCGGGGGACCGTATGTTGTGCCTGTCCTAGTCTTAAGTCAGATAATAAGGTATAGGAAGCTATGACAGGCCTAGCAAGCCGGTAGTGGAAAATATATGGCTTGAATAAAAAATTGACCCAGGCGACAGCCTGGAAACATTATAGGTCAAACACTCCCAAGATACCTATTTGTAACCAAATCGTTTTGTCCATTTTAAAAATACTTCCAGTTTTTGAAAAAACAAACATAAGTAAATTACCCATAACCGAGTTTATTCCCCCAAAACAACATGAAACTAAGTCAGCAAGTAACGGTCAGTTTGTTCAAACCATTAGTAAGTTGAGTAAACCATAAATATAATTACACGCTAAAACTTTTGATTTGGTCAGATGTAGCTAAAATATTAGTATGATTTAGTAAGAAATATGGATGATGCACCGCTCACAACAACTTCGTTCTTACTGGACAATGACAAGTAGCTCTCTAGTCACATTGATTGCTGAACATTGGTTTAAATTACATCATTTAAAACACTGAAGCTCCTGATTGATGAATCAATTTCCTCCTCGCTCTAGAGCGAACGTCTTAGTGATGGATTTTAAGGGTTCTTGGTTCTGGACCGCGTGCCTGAAGTGGACCAATCACAGAGCTGTAGAGATTTAAGATAACTAACAGGGTAAGAACTCTGGTGATTTTGAATAACACCTAGAAGGCTAGGGATAGAATCCCGACTAAGTACGGGAGATTATCTATTATTATTATTATTATTAGCACCGCGTCTTACTACCCGTTCGGGTTATACGCACTTACGCTAATGTGTAATGGTGGGGTGATTGTGAGATGAAACGGAGGACCTACAGTTTAACGTGGAATCCGAACCACGGTGGAGGCCTGGCATTCCCCGATTATCTATTGAATTCCTTTTATTACTCCAGACAAAGGTTAGTTCAACACCGTAAAATTCACGTGTACCATCTAAACCAAGGACGGCAAATCTATGGCACGCGAATAATATTTGAGTGGCACACCGGAAAAAAACACTAAATAAAAATGTTCCAATGTTTATCATTTTTTGAAGTCAATAATATTTCAACACCCATATCTGTTAATGTAATGTCACAATGAACTTTAGTAAGTCAATGGTTAGAAATCGTCTTTGGTTGTACTTAAGTGCTTGTGTGTATCTTGTGTGCTGTTTAAGATAATTTATGAGCCAGATATTGTTTTGGAATGGTTTATTTATATATTGTTTTTATTTGTTTTATTTTGAACTATGTTTACTGTGTGTTTTTTTGGCGCTAAGAAACTTTGTTTGGTGCCTATTGTGCGCATTTTTGGCGGTCTAACTCTCGCCGTTCGTACTTCTGGTCGCGGGCACACCAATCTCGTATTGTTCCCGTGGTCAGATCCAAACCCATCGGGCGTCAGCTGCATTTGGTGCTCTTTTTGTTATGAACAAGACAATATAATTGCCATTGGGCTATCCTCGGATGCCATATTATTATTATATCTTAAACATTCCGTGGTGATGTGATGCAAAAACTATGATTTACACTCCACTTCTTACCAAACAAGTATAATGGCTAACAAAACACAACATATTTCATACTAATATGAGAAAGAATATGTAATTATTCGATTTTAACATATATATATATGCATTGTACATTTTAACTAAAGGTGTTGTTACTTTCACTGATTATATTTTAATTTATTTTATTTAATATTATCTAAGACACTTAATTTGAAAATTTAATAAATGTTTCCTTCCTTAAAATGTATGTCTTGTTAAAATAATTGTAGTTAAAATTTGATTTGATTTATTCATTACAGAGCATAATATTAAATATGTTTTGATTTTTAAATACTCATTAGAAGTGTAAATAAGAGATGGCATAATAAACTAGTTCAAAATTCAGCTAGTCCGTAAGTGGCACACTGGTCGGAAAAGTTTCGCCAACCTTAACCTATACAATTATAGAATAAGTGTTGGTTGCACAAAAAATAATCAGTGACTTGGACAAAGATCAGATGTAAGTTAAGTTGATCTCCAATCGGTGTCTCGAAACTCATTTTCAGATGCACCACTAACAATTAGAATGTGGTCAAGCTAACCAGCCAATTCTCTTCCAGCAACTGTTTGCTTCTCCGACATCTTGTTGATGACAGACAGAACCAACAGGTTTCAATAATTGAATTAGTTTCTGCGCCCTTAGTTCAGTGATTATTACAAGTAAAGTTTGTGTTTTGTATATTTAATTCGAGTATTACTTATTTTTAATGATAGTAGGGTCAATTATGACATCTTCAAATTAAATTGTTCAACTATACAATGGATTAAATAACCAAAGCTATTATTTATTCTTTTTAGTGAGGATTACTCCATCTAGATATCATATTCTGAAAATTGAAAAATGACACTTGTACACTGGAATTGAACCCGGGACCTTTGGCTTAGTACGCCAATCCTCTTACCACTGAGCTATCCAGGATTCATCCCATGCTCATGTTCATTCTTCACTCATATTTTAAGGCGGAGTCTATGATGGACGTGCGGAAATCGTCGGCTATAAATGTGTGATTTTTATTAAGATCCTGAGCTATCATCACGAGCATTGGCATACTAAGTCAAAGTTCTGGGGTTCAATTCCCGTGTCCAGGTGTCATTTTTCAATTTTCAAAATATGATATATAGATGGAGTAATTCTCACTAAAAAGCATAAATAATAGCTTTGGAAATTTGATTCATTAGTATGCAATCCCGTACAGTTATAATAATTGTACAAGTGGCAGGATTAAGCCAACTACCGAGTCGAAAGAAGGTGGCTGCGTTATCTGATAGACCGGGATCTTAATAAAAATCACACATTTGTAGCCGACGATTTCCACGCGTCCATCATAGACTCTACCTTAAAATATGAGTGAAGAATGAACCTGGGCATGGGACGAATTCTGGATAGCTCAGTGGTAAGAGGATTGGCGTACTAAGACAAAGTTCCCGGGTTCGGTTCCCATGTACAGGTATAATTTTTAAATTTTCAAAAATAGAGCTATATAAATGGTTGAGATCCAAATCAGCTACATATAATAAAACACTAATAAACTGTTATCTAAATATAGAGAAATACAAATTGAGATGAGGTTTACACTGAGTGCATTTTATTGTGTTTATTTATTAATACCATTATAAAATTGATTAAAACCTTTTTTTAAGGAATGTGCTGGAAATTGCAATTTTTCTAAATCCCTAGGTTACCAGAGACATAATATAGTTTATACATTATAGCCAACAATACTGTAGCATTGGTCATTGCACCCCTCCCAGCGCCGTTGCAGACACCTTTAACTATGGTTGCAGAACACCAACGCGAGCAAATATCAATCACAACTACGTGCACCTGTGGCCTGAATTAGACTGACCACCAGTGTTGTTATTATGAAGTAGTGACAAAGAACTTGAAATGAAAAGAGCTCTAGCGGCAAATACACTTTACTCGTGTATGTGCTAGGATAATCTCGAAGCTCTAAGAAACTGTTTTGAAGCTATGGTGTCATGCGCGTATTGTTCCCGAGTGTTCCATATGTTGTCCCCCACCCTTTTTCCCGTCATCCATTTTCTCTGGGTTGTGGGCAGGAAATGTTTTCGTCACTCTTGGACTTGATTATATTTGTTGAAGGGGAAGCTCCGGCTTCAGTTTGTTAAAATGCAAGGTCTAAATTCTCATTGGAAATTTTATTATATTTTCCTTTTGTTTAAAATTTTTGTTACATATTTCAAAATTCTCTTTGGGCCATTTCTTAAATGCTTTAAATAAAAATAAGATCTGTTTTTTATTTCTATGTGGTTAATTTGTAACTTAGTCGTGTCTATAATATCAATTGTTGAGATAATGTCGATTTAATTACTTACTCTGGGAAGGATCGATCATTGAATTTAGGATATTATTAATATCTTTAACTTTGTGAAATAATGTCAATATGGAAATCTATTAGATACATATTTGATATTTTGACCTGTTGTAAATATTTGGAACTTATTAACTAGGCTTAAATTTATATAATGCGTAGAATGATCTTATTTTACTATGAAATCGTTAAGCTTCAACGTATGGTTAGTTAATTGATTGTCTTTATAGAAGTTCTATGGAATATTTTGTTATTATAATGACATTGTTTAGCGTTAATCACATAATGTAATAGGGGTTAATTGTTCTGAGATTATTATGATATTTTTGGATTAATCCTTATGTTTTATAAGAAATGTATTTTGCTAGTTAACAAATGAGGATAATGTGATTATGACACTTATTCCGTAAAGACACTTTAATAATATAAGTCTTGACGTTATAATTAGGTTGTTGATGAGATAAAGCAACATTTGATTATGTTGTTGTTCTTTAATGCTGGCGCTCAAAATAATTAATTGATTTTTATCTTTTAAAACTTCGCATGTAGTCAGAATGTGGGAATAATAGCTTGTCGAAAGCTTCTTGTATATTTCAAAGATTATCTCTATATAATATATTATTATATATTTTCATATGATATTAACTTATTGATGAATATTTATCAACTTAAAACTAGTTCATGCATTTATTAGTCTAATGGTTCACCATACCCATAGGTAGTGTATTTTTACATGCATTTTCGTTTTACATTAATTTTGGGATATTGTGACGTTATTTGTATCCTACCATATATTTCCTTATATTTTCTAATTTTTGTAAATAGTTTGCAATTTATTTTCATGTGAAATTAAACACTTAAAAGTTCGGCCTACGCTTAGCACGCTGGTTGCTAGCCTTACACATAGTACTATATACATCCATTAAATAAAATAAAAGGATGCAAGGAACAACGTAAAACATTGTTTTAAATCATTTAAGTAAGGAATTTTGATTTAAGGAAGAACACTTACCTTTTATTAAACATATTAATTATCATTTTAATAAGTTTGTTGACTTATTTATAATGAACGTCAGCCATGATTGATTTCAACGCATGCGCAGATCTGTCAAACAAGTGAGTCTCGTGGTTGTAAAAGAAGAAGAAATAGGAAACAAGGCTAGATGTAAATAACTCAAAACTAGCGCGCTTTTCAATTCTAACAGATAGAAACAAACATTTAATTCTTTAAGAAAACATTGTTCACATTCATTGGGATGTATTTCAATATTTATATTAAACTTGCATTTTATTTGATTTTGATCCTAAGTCCATAGCCATCATTTTATCTTTTGTTTGTATATATTAGTTTTCTCTTTGGACTTGGAAGTAAAGACTAGAACATTTCTAGATTTGATTTTGGAAGAATTTCTAAAGGAGACTGGGTCTTCTTCCTCGCTGTTGGTCTAACATGGAGCCAAATCTGTGGAGCTCTTAATTCAAAAATATTTTTAAAGTGAACTAATGGTTGTAAATTAAATTACTAGTAGCAAATGGAAAGATAAGTGTATGTGCAAGAGCTAGACTGTTTATTTTTGTTTAAATTGTGTAAGAATTAACATTAATAAAGTGAGACAAATTTCTGAAACTGGTGTTGTTTCAATATGGACTAATTCATGGGTGAGGTCAAGCCAACTCTTCAACTTTAAAGTCATGTGATTTTTTTTTTATCAAATATCAGAATTCATGTAGGAACTTTCAGAAAGACTATCTAATTCAGAGAATAATTAACATTTTTTCATGTCTAAATATTGATTGTATGGATTTATTTCTCTCTTCTTTTTGTTCCAACAATACTATTTTATTTTTTGTTAAATTAGAATTATAACTATCCGGAATTCCATAGCTAGGACTGGGATGTGGTATAAAAAGAACCTATAATAAACCCAAAAAAGTCCAATAATTATTATTCTATATATTTATTTTTTATTGTAGTCTAAATTACATTCTATTTCAACAATCCATTTTTATTTACTTGCTCATGTGTTATTTTAAGTATTCCCCAGTGGTCTCGAGTATTGAGAATCGTCGTACCACTGTCTGAATTAGCCGAGATAAATGTTTTTCTTTTTTATTATTATTTTTCTCCTAGATCCTAGGGGTGGCGTCCAACAAAAAAACACAATTTTTATACATATTGATGTTAACGTTATGTAAACAAGATTCAGAAGACACAGTAAATTATAATTTATATAATACGCATTTCTCGTTTTTTTATAAAATACTAAAATATATACCTTTTAGTTAATGAGCTCTACGAGTTTGATTGTCCATATATTTACTTCTGCAACTGGTGTGGGTTGCGAGATCTGTGTTTCGAATGTTTGATCACAGGCATTCAAAGAACAGAACTCCAATTGATCACTCCTATTGCCCCCCTTTTGCGCCCTTGTTAATTATTGTTGTTTGGACCTTCTGTTTATTCCTTATTTTAGTTAAGGAGTGTTAAATACATACTTAATTTTTATAGCATAATTTTTTGTAATAAATTTTAGGTGGAATTTTTCAAATACAGTGATTTTACAGTGATGCCATGTTTGTTTTACACGAGTATTTGATAAAATCTATGATTATGAGATTAGAGATTTTTATCCCTAATTAAATTTGTTGCAACCCAAAATTTATTGATCTACGATCAATCCTATAGGCAATCTGGTGCTTAAAGAGCCAAGGTGATTTTTATTCAACCAGTCCTAAGTATTTAACAACCGAAGTGTTAAATTAATAAACAACGTAAAAATTCATTGTGATATATTTGAGGAATAAATATAAAAGGAATCTCGAAATTGAGTTGGTTTGGTTGGTAGGGTTAAGTACAATAATGGTATTGTACTAAGAATACCAACTCAAATTTAAGCTTCCTGTTAAATTCATCTCTCAGTTATATATCAATGATTTTGGTTGGTTGATTTTAGTAAAATAATTTTATTATTTTAAGAAAACATCTTTAATTTTGAGAGTAATTTTATATTTATCTCTTATACATTTATTATTTGGTATATTTGTTGTCCAACTAATTGAAACATATTTTCATGAGACATTATATGTTTTGATTTTGGGTATTTAACTTTTAATCTCTTAGCTCACACATTATTCTAGCACTCGATCTACAAATTATTTTACTATAGGACCGTGAGCTCGTAACAGGAGTGGACTGGGCCGCCATGACGCAAAGAGATATTTCGGTGAGCCGATTTTATTCAGGATGCACCAATTACTTTAAAATAAAACTATCCATTCAATTTTAATTTATTATGTTTATTAAAATTTAATCAAAGTTCTAGTGAGTAGGTCTGAAATGCCTAGAATAATATAATTTGCAAATATACACAATGGATTAAACGTAAAATGTCTCGTTTGTTGTTTATTTACGTTGTTCATGAACAATTTCTTGAGCCAACAAAAAAATATATATCTCTATAAGGAAAACCATTTTCGCTTTATGTGGTAATTGTATTAAATTTGTAAGAAGTTACAGGAAAGGTGGATAGAAACATATAAAAGAAACCAACACAATATGGTTTCCACAGTGAAAAGAAGAACACAGTTCACACTTTACATTGCTGCTAATGGGCAAAGAAGTATTTGAAGAAAATCGGTCGTTACTGTCTATCTTTCATTCTATAGATACTCATCAAGAGATAGTATGAAACGCGCAACGTAACTTGCTAAAAGAGGAAACCAAAAAGACACAAAAGGGATAAAAAGAAAAAGTTAAAGAATGACAGGACACTTATATAGGAACATGTAATAGGAATAACATAAAGTACAAACACAGGAAGTGAACATTGAATGCGAATATATATATATATATATTCTATAAGGAAAACCTCTTTTTTCCTTTATGAGTAATTGAGTTCCGATAGAATAAATCCTAAGTCGGGGGATTTGGTGGTAACAATCGATTTTTCTTAAGAGTGAGGTTTACACTTGACGCAACCCCCTTTACACCCATTTAACCTCAGGCTAATCTTATTACCAGGTGTTCTCAACTAACATTAATGATAAAAACCTTATTATCATATCATATTAAAGGTATTAATACATTGAAAAGACGTTACTTATTACATTTCATATAAAATCAATGAAACTTTTTTTAAATCATAATAATGACTAAACTGTTTTTAAATTTATATAGTGCAGTTGAAAGGAAATTAAAATTTTGAGCACGTCTCATAGCTATTATTTTACATTTTCATTGGTAACTTTACTATTTGTTTTAATAAAATAATTAAATAGTGAAATCTTGGTAAAGTTAAAGTTATGTAAAAATATTTTTAAAAAATTGTGCACTTTACTTACCATCTGTCACTTAAAAACCCCATTAGGTCTTGAACGTTTTACTGGAAATAGAACGAGTACCTTGAAAGAAAAGTCTTTGAATGGGTGAAGGGTTAAAATGGGGGAGGGGTTGCTCAATTATTATTATTAATATTATTATTATTAATATTAGAACCACGTCTTACTACCCGTTCAGATTATATGCACTTACGCTAATGTTTACTGGTAGGGTGATTGTGAGATGAAATGGAGGACCTACAGTTTAACGTGGAATCCAAACCACGATGGAGGCCTGGCATTCCACACAAACTTGCTCAATTACCATTCCATTTTTTACCTGAAAGATGGTGGATGAAAAAAGTTATTTACATTAGCAAACTATTGGCAATGCGTATAGTTATTTTAGCATCACATCTTACTACCCGATTCATAGTCCAGACAGTAATATACTCAGATATAAATTATTGTGTTTTTGTGTCTTTCATACTTCATTAATTAAGTAGCCAGGATAGGAGAGATTCGTATACTATCGGATCGTGGCTAGTATAGGACAAATCATGTTTCGGTAAACTACCGTTAGCTAGATAAACCTCTCGGGTATAATATTACTCCTATTGCTTACAGCCAAAGACTACCATTAGTTGAAGGTGCACCCTTGATCCGTACGGGTCACACGACTGTTTGTGAAGTTTATATGCTTTGTTTCTTTGTTCCAAATACATTTTCAAGACTTCTCATTCTCACACGATATTTACAATTTTTTTTATTGGATATAAGGTAAAGTGTAAATTCATGAATAAGTTATAATATTGATTTGGTCAACAAAGAAAATATTATCAAAATGAATAACATTATTTTATTTCCATACAAGTCGGTTAGTGTGGGACAAGTGGTTTTCGTCCATTATCGGACAAACTAAGGGATGCCACAAAGTTTTTATCAACATTGACAACAAATAAAGCTTAAGCTACAATTAAAACACTTAATTTTAGGTTAGGTAAGATTACTCATAGTAGGTTTATATATAGGGACCATTACTCTCGTCACTTTTAAAGAACTAAACAAAATTTCCCACATTTAAATATTTAATACTTACAGAACTTGTAATTTTGCCTAAATGAATCTTCAAATGTTAAAGTCAAAACCATATTAATCAACAAAAATAAGATACTTTACATTTACTTCGAAGCAAAGAAGTCTACAAAATAACCAACAAAAGAAACATTATACATTTTAAGAATTTAAATTACTGATGACCACAAAAGCAAAAAATTAATCATAACCTAATTATTGCAAAAAATAAAAAGAACCAAAAAATTTGGCTATCTCTTAAAACCAAGAAAATACAAAGATACTAGCACCCAAGCGGCAACATGATACATTAAGTACTCCATAACAGAATTTATGTTTTAAAATAAAAGTTTTTAGCAAAACATTACCGATGCTATACTGACAGTTTCCATAACAATCAAAACCAAAGTATTTTAAGAAATTCAAACCCATCGCAGCAATTTATATTTTATAGATTTAAACAAAGACATTATTATTAGCCCTCCTGGCTAGATAACGTCCTAGTCCTCAACAGGACTTCTCGTGGAAGTGGCCAAAGTAATAGTCCTGAGATTGTCTGTGTTCCCTCGTTATATAGGTCTAGTTGCAGGGTGGGAAGGTGAGGGTTTTCCTTCGTTATTACGTCACTCGCTAAAATCAGGTTAAAAGGCTTCGTTGTATTAATCAGTTAGGCCGGGTTTTTGTTTCCTTGATTATCAGCCGCTGCATTTGACTAGTTCCTAAAACACGAACTTCAAGACACAAGACTAGTAGAGCTATGTTTGTTTGGTCACGCATGCTATCCTGGTGTCCAAGAATATTATTTGTCTTCTAATAGTACAGTACGGAAAATCATAGAAATGCTGTTTTTCTCCGTTGGAACATCAGGGTGCTGTAGAATTGTAGCGTGTTTTGGACTTCTATTCATTCTAGAATTCGTGGTGAGCAGGCTGAACTTGCACGTCAGTCTACTCCAGGCAAATGTATGCGTGAGCATAGCCTATATTTGAGATAGTAAGATCGTGATGTTTAATAATGCTGGATGTCTATGAGTATAAGATTATTTGGAGTAGTATTTTAAAGTTTGCTGGTTATATTGGTATTTATATTACAAGATGTATATGAATATTAGCTTGTTTAGGGCGGGTATTAACATTGTTATATTATCAGTCCACGCTAATGTTACATGGTGACCAACTTATCCCTCCTCTCTTTAAATTTCATAGGTAGAGCATGAACAACCGCCTCATTATTGGTGCACCCCCTCGAAGTTTGTTTGCAGCTCAAAGTAGTGGATAAATAACTGGTGAAAATTTTCTGAAGTGGCTTTAAGAGTTCGTCAAACGTGTCCAACCTACTAAAAATTAACCTGTGCTGCTCATTTTAGATGGTCACTGCAGCCCTAAGGAGTTTGACGTGATTCTGTTTGCACGTCAACACAATGTTCATAGGTTAAGTTTATCTCGCCTTTACCCCCCCCCCCCCCCCCCCCCCCCNCCTCCCCACACACACACACACACACACACGACGCACAGATTGCAACCACTTGATATAACCATAATGAAGCCCCTTATAAGCTCATATAATGAAGCTTGTGCTATTTGGATGTGGCAGATTCCTTTTTCCAGTATAACAGATTATGATTCAGTTAGATTAGTAAGCTATGCTTTTACCAAAATTTGTCGATTGGATATAACTTAAAAAAGAGGGGGTTTGAATGTACATGCATACAGGTATATAATCCAAACATATTCACAGATTTGGGCTATTTGTCATCCCAGTGAATATGTATTCCTGACTCTATTTATGAAAACATAGAGCTATTGTAAAATGAACCAGGAAATCTACAATCAACAACTCTGAAGACTCCACTCACATCAATTTATATACACGTAAATTCACAACCAACATTTGAATCTCCAAGAGCCTCAAGTTCTGTATCTCCACAACCTCCAATTCCACAGCTTTCCATGACTTCAAAATCGTCCACTTCAACAGCACAAACTTCAACATCAAAGAATCCACAGTAATCAACTCATTCAAGTGTATTTTTCCACACCATAATCACACAAGTGTCACCATTGCTTGTCGCTGCAGAACGCAGGCTAAATGTTAGAAGAAGACGTGCGGCTAAGAGCGAGATACTGACATTCAAGTCATTATAAAGCTCAGTTAGAAGAAAAACAACTCATGAAAATAAAGAAGTCACTACAAAAAAAAACTACATCAAAATACCATAAAAATTAACAAAACCTCAGCACAACCTATGAGCGAAAAAATTGAAGATAAAACTGAGTACATAGTATGCGGAGAATATTTTGACGAGGATTGGATAAAGTGCCACTTTTGCAAAGGGTTAGAACACGAGATGTGTGCCTATAGAGAATTAAATCCTTTTTATAAATGTGATTCTTGTGAGAAAGCATCTTACGACAATAAGAGAAGTTTGGTGTCCAAATTTGATTAACAATTGTAACACTTTATTATGCCCGGTAATCCCCTACAGTACTTTTTAAAACTGAAACAAGCATTTTTTTAATGACTCTAGAAAGAAGAATATTTGCTATAAGCTATGATAATACAGCGGGTATATAAATACATATGTAATCTTAATGTTGACATGTAATTTATCTAATTTTCACTTAATAAAATTATAAATTAAATTTAAAAACCTTAAGTGTACATTACTACCCAATTCTCCCCTTCATAGTTTTTACATCATAATTGCTAATTTATACATTATTGTGTTGGTGTTTTTTATCTTTCACCCCTAGCACTTTTAAAAAAATATTCGGTAACCAAACATAGTCCATGCGTTTAAAACGCTTAAATACGAGTAAAATTAATTCAATCTGCAAAATACCACATGAATGAATTGAGACTATTGAATGAGCGCATGGCTGATTTTATAAAGGCATACTAAACAGCTCCATTCATATATTTGGAGACCACCAAAGATGGGCTGTATATTTTTGAAAATGAACCATACAAAATGAGAAATAAATGGTTCGACACAATTTCAAAAACATTCTTATATTGTGTATTATAGCTTTTAAGAAAATTTTCTAAAAGAAGTTCTTAGTAAGCTACCCTTAAATAAGTTGTACTTATAAAAATATACAAATCATCCTGTTAATCACTATAATCACTCTTTATTTATAAATTTTAAACCAAATTGTTAAAATATAATTAACGGAGTTCAAATTTTCAAAAATAAATTGTTTGTTAACACCCCTAAAATTATTTATTTGTAAAAATAGAAATTTATTTCTATTTACCATGAAAATATATTAAAATTTTACCATTTTGAATT
Organism: Timema shepardi; assembly: GCA_902151425.1. NCBI lineage: Eukaryota > Metazoa > Arthropoda > Insecta > Phasmatodea > Timematidae > Timema > Timema shepardi. Next base: position 47,121 of record CABFVX010004746.1, read on the forward strand.
AAATCTTCAAACTTCATTTTCAAAACATTCAAATATTTTGTTTTAAGTAAACTACCAAATGGATTTTATATAAATATAGAGTATTATTGATATGTAAAATAGTCTCCCGATAACAATATGGAACTAAATCACTAAATACAATTTTTAAATATTCAAATTAATAAATATCAGTAATTAGTAAACTATCCATAGAAATATTTCCCCCAAAATTAGTATACAACTTTATTTATCATGTTCATGTCAAACCCTCACCAGTTATAATTTTAAGAAAAATCGTTATAGCCATTTTCAAAATAATTAGTATTTTCAAAAATCATACCTCAGTAAAAGACCCTTTATCCAATTTTTAACCAAAACAAACTATACAGTGTATCTCAAGAACTCTCAAGATACTCATTTGGAACCGAATCATTAGATCAGTTATGAAATTATATCAAGTTTTTTAAAAGTCAGTCAAACAACCCATAAATGAACTTTTACCTCAAAAACAAATATACATAGTTAATTTTTATGTTAAACATAATATAGATACCCATTTAAAACCAAATCGTTAAGGACATATGTAAAATACTTCAAGTTTTTGAAAAATTACTCATCAGTAAACTAGCCATTAATGAGTTTTTACCCCAAAACGAGTTCACAGCGTAAATTGTCATGTCAAGCAATATCATGGTACCCATTTGGAACCAAATTGGCATATCCATTTATAAATTATTTTAATTTATTATATATCAGTCATTGGTATAGTTACCCTTCACGAATCTTTGGCCAAAACCCAATTATATTGTGCTATTTGTAATGTCAAATAAATCCAAGATATACATTTAAAACAAAATGGTTAAAGCCGTTTTTGAAAAAGTTTGGAATTTAAAAAAATATGTATCATTAATATACCTTAACTGAAGGGTTAGGTAAAAAAAAGTTTTGTTACATAGCCCTATAATATCTAAATTTCAAGTTTGGACAAAATCCATTAAATCGTTTTAAGTCCGTGACCAGAAACAGACAGATTTGTAAAATCCACTTTTTGGGGGTTTTGTTCAAATAAAACTTAAACATTTTAATAATTTCTTAGTCAATTGTTTTCACGATCACAATATTTTTTCCCAATTTGAGTAAGTAAAAATATCATTCCTGCTCTTCTAGAAAGTGGCGTTCATCAAAAGCTGCTGTAGCTTGATGTACACTACAATTCAGACTGTAACTGTGGATAAAACCTTGGGAAATTTACTAATCTGGAGAAAACTCAAAAACGTTGAAAAGTATATTTCCCCAGAAAGAAGTGTGAAGAATCACAATGGGATTAAAACCATACCAAGTCAAACAATCTTTTTTCCAAAGCCAATTATAAAAATAAACGCTGATTATGGTGTAAATTTACCACGCCAAAATATTCGTGATGAACATTTTCAAGTATATAAAAAATAATTATTTGATAGTCTGCAACAACCCAAGGAAAAACCAACTATAAGACATCGAATGTCAATTTAACATTCATGTTTCAGAACTATGGTTGGAAGAAAGGATACAACGCTTAGTAGCGTCTAATTTTGGCCAAGTCTGCAGCCGTCTTCCAGCAACTGGTTGCAAGAATAATAGTAAAACAATGTTTATATACTTATCTACGACACCTAACCATTATATCATATGAAAGAGAAAATGAACCCAAAGCCATAGGAACATTGGAGGCGACTTGATTCGGTCTCTTCATTGACCCTAAATTGGCTTTCCTTGGTGCTACACCAGTTAGATTGATTAGTAATGATGAGATAGTAGAGGTAAATTTTCCATCTTCAGCCGTACTGATGAGTCCAGACGTAAGGAGACCTTCTAAAAAGTTAACAAAGACAGAAAATCTACGCCATAAACACACTATTTAAGTAATATTTTCAAATCCAAGACCATCTCCATTTAACACGACGTTTGTATTTCCTATCCGTAATATGGACACCAGCTGAACCAACCTTACGCGTGGAAAAAATTGAACGTGATGACCATTTCTGGGCAAAAGAAATGATTGGCAATCCAAAAGCATTTTATATGGACTGTTCGCTTTAACTTGTAGATCCTTGGTATTCATGTTCAATGCTTATCTGCAATCCTTCTTGTATTATGTGCGAGTAAGCAGAGGGATCTCAAAATCAAACCAAAGCAAGGACCAAGCTTTGTTTAGCTAAGTAGGTAATGTTACTCGTCATTAAACAAACACATCTAGGTTGTAAAATTCTTTGGTTCGAATTTGTTGTATTTAAAAGTATGGTTTGTAGTTATTTAAACATTATTAGAATTTGCAAAGTGTTTTCAATATTAGTCTCACTTATATTCCTAATGATTGTGATGGTTAGCAAAAATTTAGAATTCAAGTAATGAATATTGGTGTAACAAATTTTAAAAAAAGTTATGAGCAAACTAACGTATTACATATCTATGTGAAGCAGTCCCGTTTTAATGTTTGTGTGCTAAATATTTAATTCAGAGGAAAATGCTTACTTTTTAATTAACTTGTGAAATAATAATAATTATAATTATTATTATTATTATTTGTGAACACCACTTGTTTTGAGATTATTCCTTTTGTTGATTACTAGCTTTGTACGTCATGTGTGATGCATGACCCGATCTCGCTGAGCGAGTGTGATAGAACTACATCTTGTTATTAGTCTGGTCAGAGGCAACTGAAGAACGATTGACACTATAGATTTGACCATATAAGCAAGGGCGTAGAAAGCGTGGGGGTCCTGGAGGTCCGGAACTCACCTTCCTTAAGGGGGTCCACGTATATATTAAAAAAATTAAAAAGGTAGAGCTTTTCTTATTACTACAGTTTAGTGAAAATGCTTTCAACCAATTACTTGTTAATTGTTATTTTAAAATTCACCTTCAAGATGAGACTTGTAAAACTTCCAACTGTAAAATTAGCTCTGCCAAACTTTCAAATGCTTTTTTTTTCTACACTCAAATATGTATTGGGAAACAAAGGACGTTTATTAGTATGAGTCGAGTTGTGGAGTCCGACAAAAGTACGCAAATATTTTTGCTCTCAATTGTAAGATCTTACTTTATGAATCAGTAAGCGAAAAGAGCAGCTTAAATAAAAGGACAAATGTCAGAAATAAAGTCGGCAGCTTATGAAGGCTGAATACCCGGATTTCTCCCATCCTCTCTTTCAACACACCTACTTTCAAAAAGAACTATTTTGTAACTATGAATATTTTGGAACCATATACAAAATTTGAACAGCACCGCATTACTAGTTAATACAGTGTTGAATGTAGTAAGAGTCTGTGTGTTGTGTCTGTATGTGGTTTTGGAAAAAGGATTCAGTATTATAATAATAGTGGCTTGTTGGTGGTTGCTAATGTAATAAATTAGTATTAGTGTAAGTTAAATAATTATATAAAAATAACAAGCCTTAAAAATCTTAGATACGCTTGGCATATGTCTTGTAAAAGAACCACCAGCAAAGGCACTAAAAGAGACGATGTGTTTTTTAATTAGTTTACTCCCCCAAATTTCATTACTAGTTCGGTTATTCTTACTTGTACTAATACGCTATTGTTGTATGAGTGTGATGGTTTTACCTTTGAGAGCTCGTGAATCGTGATGACATTATAGGCCAAGAATGTCAAATTTATGGCACGCGAACATGATTTGGGTGGTACGCCATTATGAATAAAATTAAACATTGTACAAAACCTTTCCCAACGTGGTATAATTTTTATGAAGTCAATACACTTTCGACAGTCATTTAATGTCACACAGCACTTTTTGATGTTAACGGTTATAAATCACTTGGCTCGTACTTAATTACATCTTTTTTGCTGTTGAAGACAACATGGTTTGAACAGAAAATATAATATATGACTATCAAAATGCAATATGTTAAACTAATATTAGACTGGTATGCTGATGACAGGTTTATAGGGGGTTGAATGCTGGATTGGTCTACTAAGGGTAGTTTTTCCCAAAGGGCTTTCCCACACTCCTTCCAAGTAAATGTGGGTAGATTATTTCTCAATTATTTCTATTTCGTAAGATAACTGCCCGTGTAGGATAGGCTAAATACTTTTCTGTTTTGGCTGATGAAACCACAGACATAAGTGGCATCCAACATATGTTTATCTGTGTAAGGTTTGTGGAAGAAAATATTTTAAAGGAGGAGTTATTGCAACATTTGCCAGTTACCAAAGAAACAGGAGAAGGTCTTGCGAAAGTAATTTTGAAAGGATTGGCTGATATGGGTTTAAATTCGCAAAATATTGTAGGGTTATCACCATAAGTTGGGTATATAAAGGAACACCAGCCATAATTCTATAGCGATATCCAAGAGCTATATGCGTTCATTGTAGTGCTCACTGCCTGGATCTTGTAATTACGGCATGCTGTGATATTCCAACTATCAGGAATTTCATGGGTACAAGAGAAACAAGTACTGCTTCTTTAACATCCCAAAAAGACAGGCAGCACTGTCTAATAAAATTGAGAAACTTGAGTCGACCCCAAGAGTAAGTGAGCTGAAACAGTTGTGCACCACACGTTGGATTGAAAGGCATGATTCCATTCCATACGTGCATTTGTAGAGTTGCTTGAACCTATTGTGAATGCACATAGCTACATGGATTGATGCAGAGATTGCTACAGATGCTCGACTTCTTTCCTGTGCCATTTCCAAATGTGAATTCCTAGTGAGCGTATTTTTTATTGATACTCTGTTTATGTTGACACTTCCTCTCAGCAAATATCTACAAACTATAAACATAGACCTCAGCCATGCAGTTCAGTCTGCAATGAATGTGCAAATCTCACTTGAGATAATGAGAGGAATCTGAAGTACATTTTTCTGCCTTTGTACCAAACTGTTGAAGGTATATAAATGAATTAAGTGTTCCTGTTGGAAAACCTCGAACTGTCGGTCGGCAGGATAACAGAACAAACGTTCCTGTCATACATAAACTTCTCATAATAATGGCTACTTCCCGTAACAACATGCACAAATGAACTCTCTTTCTTGTCCCTAAAGCTATTAAAATCATACCTGAGGAATTCTACAAGTGAAGACAGATTTAATTGACTTTCTCTCGTGTACTGTACATACATCCAGAGGTGTCAGTTACGGAGGATGAAGTTCTCAATGAACTTTATATGAAGCCAAGGAAAATTATCATAAGTCTAAAGTGAATTATTTCAAAATTGATTTTGAGAGATAAGAGTGAGTGCAAGTTGCTTATTTGAATTTTCAGATTTTAGTTTATAAAATAATTTAATAATTCAAATTTCCAAAATACACTTTATTTAAACGTGCATGATTGTATATTCTAACAGTATGCACCAATAAAATGTGTTTACAAGCAGCCTGTTCATAAAAACTTAATAGTCATAATAATTACAGAAAAGTGACAATTTTTAGGAACTTTAAATTAGTTTGTATATTTTATTTCTGTGGCTGCATTTGCATTTGGCAATACTTAAATTTTCAAATTTTTACGCAGGAAAAAACCAACCCTGCTTAATTGGTTAGTGAAACTAACCCCCAACCACAAACGAATACTGGCTGCACCAGTGACAGCCATTGCAAGTTTATATCCACCTTGTCTGTACCTTCTTCAAAATATAACTGTCTACATTGTTTAGTGACTATTGACTGTTAGTATATTTTTAATCTACACAAGTAGATAGAGGATCGTTTAACAACTTAAATATATCCAAAATAGCTACCTTAGTTATTGTCTTACGGCTTAAAAAAATAACTATTTTAGCTAATGTTAATATAAATTAGAAACTGATATTTTAGTTTGAATGAATAGTGACATAGGCATCAATAATTAGCTGAAATAGCCTCAGGATGCAATTTTATGAGAAATTATATATATTTCACCTTATTAATTTATCTGATATGAAACGTATCTTCAGTGATATTTATAAATGTATATTAGCGGTCGTCATATTTGTAGCCCCGGGCCGCTTGGAACCCACCAGTCCACCCCTAATTAGTTATACATTCCAATTTCTAGAATTTAAAATTTACTAATTGGATAACAGAATCATGTTTAAATTTTAAATAGTTTGATTAACCCCACCCAATATTGTCCAATGGCTCCCTAGTATTCATGGAAAATAAACCGATCAAAAATACACGGTGGTTAGAATACATGAATGGAAGTAGAGGAAGGTCATATTTTGACATTCATAAACTAATCTACAGAATCTGAGAACTTGGTTCGAAACCTGGTTTTGTCAGAATGTAGTATTAGTTCGTGTTATGAAAGCCAGAGAGATCTGAGTGATTTGGAGTAATGTGAAGTGTGGTCCTAGGTGTTGATAGCATCACGTGAGTACAGAAACCAATCAGAAAAAAATCAACATGTTGCATCGTCTGAGTAAGAACTTTCTTCACCCCATAATTCTATAAGCTACTGAACTTACTTTTATGCATTCAAAGGCCAAGTAATGTGTCCTGCAACCGCCACTTTTAATTGGTGTATCATCCGCATCAGTTGGTATGAGATCTAATTGTTCAACTTATTTAATCTGTTTTGCTGGCTAAGGGAGATCGAGACTCGAGTCCCGACCGAGTTTATTGAGGACAATTTTTTTCTAAGTGTTTATCCATGCTCTTTCAACGCAAAATAGCTGCATTACCTATAGCTTATACCGTACTCATTCCTACCCAGTACACAATTAGCATAATTAATATAAATGCATATAAGTCGTGGTGGATAAAAAAAGGTGTGTAATTGTTGACGTATGTAAGACCAGTTTATTCACCTTTTGTCTCTATCACTACATTTATTTGGTATCTTCCCACTTTAATAGGTTCTTTCAATGGCATTTTAAAGTTAATTAAAAGACCAAATAAAACATGTGCTGTACTGTACTGTACTGTAACCTGCAACACGCTGTCCTCAAATCACGTCATGGCCACAAAGAGGTATTTTTGGCATCTGAGGCAGTTGGTGAGTTCTACCAGTAAATTTTGTGCAGGGGCAAAGGTTCAAATGATGTCAGAGTCACAGAGAAATGGTCGTTGACTGGGTAAAGAACAAATACCAAATTATGTCTTGAAAGGTGTTTACACCAGTGGATGGAGTGACGCAGAGGAAAGGTTCGAGATATCGAACGACTTTAATTCTAACTATCGACCCTAATTCTAACTATTGCATTATACAAACTTGCGTAAGGCTCCTGTTTCAATGTCTGGTTCCGTGGGGATTAAATTATAACTTTATCTTGTATATATGTTGTGAAGTCAGATTATTCCCTAGCTTGGGCTCAAACTTCAGGCCACGTTAACTCGAAGATAGGGTAACTGAACAAGATTTTAGTTAGTGCGTCACTACATGGCTATCATGTTAATCAGATAATTTCTCAGGACAGGGTTTGCTCTAAGGTTGCAAGAGTTAAATTATGTAATGTGAATCCTACGTTAATATATTATAGTGTGTAATATGATTTATAGGCGAGTAACTTGTTATTTAGTTTCTTCAATTTGACTATGCTTAACGCTTAGAATTAAAAGAGCTATTATTTTTATTGTGATTACTATTATTATTATCATCATCACCACATCTTACTACCCGTTCGGGTTATACGCACTTACGCTAATGTGTAATGTTAGGGTGACTGTGAGATGAAGGGGAGGACCTACAGTTTAACGTGGGATCCGAACCACGGTGGAGGCCTTGAATTCCACACAGTTAACAATCTTATATTTATGTAATATAAATGGTACAATGCAAGGAACAAACATTCCCACTCTCTTACATAAAAATTAAGGTATTTACTTGAGACTCGTAAGATATGTGAACTAAAATAAGAAACTTAATGGAAAAAAGTAACATCTAGGATCACCAAGGAGCACTTCTATCAACGTCCAATTTCACAGACCTTCTATTAAAAAACTCTATTTGCATATATATTGGAAATTGTTGATTTTATTTTTAACAATCTTACAACTTTGAAATGATAAGATATTTAGTATCTCAAATAGAGAAACCAGAGATATGATCAAAATTGGAGGGATCCGCTTATATAAAGTACCTTCTAAGTCATTTTTCCGGAAAAAATTAAGATACGCAATTTTATTTAAGCGCTAAACAGCTCCTAATATAAACTTGAATCAAAATAGTTATAGCCAATTTCGAAAAAAAAAATGTTTTTCTTTTTTCACCCGTAAGCAAACCCTTAATTGGATGTTTGGATATCTAATTCCAAAAGCCTCTTTGTGGAACCTTAATAAAACCCTATATATTAACCTAAAGGGGGGATATGATGAGGTTGGTTTAAATAAAGTGATGCTTCATTAGAGTGAGAACGCCACAGTGATAAGTCACATCGTTAAAACCACCCCTAATTCCTCCGGTTGATAATATAGCCTCAGCCACCCCATCATTGAAAATCCAGTCTAATATATTGAAAGTCTAATATCTCAGACCATATAACCTCTTAGATCAATATTTTGTCTAAGATAAAATATTTATTCCGGTATACTATCGATAAAGTAACAAGGCAGTTTGTCTTCTTATTTTTTAACCCTCAAGAAGTAAATGTTTGAATCTTTATGGTTTCCTTCTCGTCTGAATAGGTCAAAATATTATTTGTTAATGTTTATGGATATTAAAGATAGAACCAAAAAACGAGTATAATATAAACTATATAATCCTAACCTTTTGCTCACAAAATAATATTCTTGGTGTTTTTCATCTTTCATTCAAATAATTCATTAGATTTAGTTTTCGACAGTTTGGGCTATCTGAATCTTATTCTAAATTGAGAATACCAGATGAATGAAGTGAATATGTAGTCTATAACGCTTTAAATTAACACTAACACTATAGTAAAACATTATCAATTTTGGGCATGAAAAATAAATTATCTTATAAAAGGTTTTTTATATGAAAATTGGATTTTACTGATCTAGATATTTTGGTCCCCGCGTCTTACTACCCATTCGGGTTATACGCTTATGTATTAATTATATCAATGTTCTAGGAATCAATAAGGATGAATTTTAGAAGAAGTGTACGCTCATTTATGAGGATGTAGGGTGAAAAATAATAATTTAGGAAAACAACCCTCAGTACACCAGGCAGGGATTTGAACTCAGGTCTCCCCATCATCAGCAGCAAGATTAACACTTTATACCTGAGGCCAGCGAAGAGGGTTGCCGCTTTATCTTTGGTGGATAAGTGAAAATAACAATTTTGTCAGGAATAAAATTTTAGAAAATACGATCATATTTTTAAGGGTCAATATTATTAATATTTATCTTTATAATCAGTATTATTTCATTGGTATTAATATTATCTATTAGAAGTTAAAAATTAAATGTTTCTTGAATTGCCGTATAATATATGAAAATTGCTTTAATAGCTATTTTAATTACCAAAAAATCTTCTTTCCATCGTCATCAGACAGTATTTGGACAGTGTCTGAAATAAAGTATTATAGCCATATCTTCTAAAAAAACTATTTATTACAGAAAAATATTTCAGTATCGCCAATGTTTGTGCTACAGCAACATCCAAGACATCAAGGTATCGATGCACGTGACAAGGAATTTGAACTTTCCATTAAATCTAGGCTGGAGGTTTGAGGGTTCATACACGTAATCTAGCAGTGTGACTTACCCGGTCCTTTATTCGCGCTAATAGGGGTGCATTCTTCTTAAGATACCCTCTTTATTCCTTACCTTTGGATTAACTCACTCGCTGAGACAAAGAATAGAAAGAAAAATATGCTTAATATATGCCTTTGTGTCCATAAGGAGGTGAGAAAGAATGGATTATGAAGTCATGAATATGTCCTCAGTTTGATTGCGCAATATGGCATTGAAGCGTACAGTGATGACGTCACACACAGCTTGATGTAATATGGGTCTTCTGGGCCCGCGTTAGTTTCGTTTAAAAGCTAAGATGAAATGATGCTAAGCTCTTACTTAACTTAATCCATTCCATTTAGTAATAAAATAGAAAAGCTCAGTTGGTAGCGTGTCTGCCTACTAAGTTAGGTATCCCGGGTCCAATTCCTGGCATGGCCGAAAAATCTATGGTTGGTGAATTGTGGGTTTCACTTTCACAGAGATGACTTAACGGCTCGGTGTTTGGTGTAGTGTCAACTATACGTTATTTAATTTAATCTGTATGCTATGCATTGATATAATAAGCCGGTCCAGAAAGTGCACGTTAGATACCTCAAATAAAATTTGAAAAGGCTTAAAATTATGACATGATTTCTCGGCTGTTCAAGTAGTTTTTGAATTATTTCTTTCTAATATTCAACATATCTTTGTATAGTACACCCTTGATTAATGGTGGTTTTACAGTGTTACATTTATTTAAAAAATGTTCTTTGGCGAAAAAAAATTTATGTAACTTCGACGATACATTTAGATGATTTATAAAATCACAATATAATGTATAAAGTACTTACATAATATAAAATGTTCTTAGAGTTTTATCAAATAAAATGGTTAAGTCTGAAATATTTACCTGGACATTCTAAGCAGCTAAAAATGTATTTTAATGAACAAAATATGTTCTTGTATGACACAGTCAGGCTATTTAAAAAGTGTGTTTTTCCTTTTATTAGTAGAGAATAGAGAAACATTGGTGTTTTTTTTTAAAGTTTCGTGGTTCATTTGAAAAGGTTGTTGAAATGATTGGTACTTTTGTAACCACATATATTGTAAACACTTTAAATATAATTCGATGTAATGTAAAACATTAATTTTATTAAAAGTGATGTCAACTCTTTTATTGTATATTTTAATACAAATAAATATTTTTCTCTTATAGAAGAAACATTACAGTGTAGTAGCACTCTAATAAACCATTGTTATAAAATAAACACGTGCTCTGATATTTTTGGGGTTTTAGAAAATGTATAGTAATGATTATTGAATTATCACTAAATACGTTAAAGTGTTTTTTTTAATAAAACTGGAAATTTTATAATAAACATTTCAACCATATATATGTATATATTACCAAACGTTTGTTTTAAATAATGTTTTCGTTTTTATATATATTATATATATGCTACGGGCGAGGTTCAAACTTGGTTTAAATTAATATTATCCAGTTAGTGATGACATTATACAAAACAAGTGGATAAGTTTAAGTGAGAAATGATTGAATAATATTTGTTGAAGTTTATCAGGATAATATTAATATTATCCACTCGCACTTGGATAATGTGAAATTCTAGCGATGGGTATAGTTAGATTAGGTTAAGATAGGTTAGGTTAGGTCATGTGCGTTAAGGCTAAGTTAAGTTAGGTCAATTAAAAATAAAGCATCAAACTGAGGTATTTTAAATGTTAGTTAGTGCATTGACACGTTTAAATTTCAGGTCTCATACCGATATAACTTTTCAAAATATAGCCCGTATTGAAACGCGCTTAGTTTTACAAATAGTATTTAACGTCAATCAAGTATTGCTGGCTTACGTCAATATTATCCGGATAAGATCGAACAGAAGATAAATTACTTTCTATCTCTGACTTAATCCAGTGCATTTGGATAATGTTGACATCTTCCGACTAATATCGACATCATCCAGAGCTTATACAGGGTGATTCGTAATTGTATACAATAAAGTGGCACAATGGAATCTACACTGAAAAAGAAGCTAAAAGTTCCATAACACAATATTGCTGGGACCACTTTTTTACCGAAAGACTGACAGGGACAGGTCAGACAGAGACTACCATAATGTCGTAGAGCTTTTTATTGACATGGTTAGTGGAACATTGCACGTTCATAGGAGATGTTAAGAGGTATCCACCATTGCACTCACAACACTGTTCATCTCCCCTGTTGTGTTCGTTGGAAGATGTGCGGCGTCTAACGGGATCGTATTTCCAGCAGTCACAATTGCATTCCACAGATGTTCTCTCCTGTTGTGCCGTTGGGAGTACACAATCCCCTTCGTGTGGCCCCATAGCCAGAAGTCACAAGGTGGGAGATCGGGAAATCTCGCGGCCATACAATAGGCCCATTACGTTCAAGCCATCCCCTGGGATAGTATTCGTCCAAATAGCGACTCATTGCACGGTCGTAATGTGCAGGGGTTCCATCCTGAAGCAGCCACATGTTCAGCCATGTTCAGCTGTGTTACCAGAGGAACGTCCTCCAGTAGTTGGGGGAGAATGGTCTGCAGACAGTGTAAGTTGTTTTCACCTCGTAGTCATGCAGAAATTTCATAGGGTCTTAGTTGTAATGGTTCAGCAGCAACTCACAAAGACCAGAGCTGGATTCAACTCATTTACAAGTTGCAAATTGAAGGGGTGCAGTAATCGGTCATGTACTGTTTTTCACACGGCATTGTGTGGCAGGGGATGACGTGCATCCGGTGAACTTTCCACAGAATGCAGAATTGACTATTCCACTGCAATGGGCCAATGCAATGATCATCTCAATAGATAAAATGTTCACAACTTTCTATAGTATGAAGTAAAATCGATCATCTTTAATACAGATAAGACTTGAAGATAGTGTAAAATTCTCCAAAACATGTCTTCGTCATAGATGAATATATATATGAATATAAGGGGTGAAGTGGTGTATGATGTGAGAAGATTTGTTTGCTGACCCATCTAAGCCTCGTGACTTCTACCTCACTTGACCTTGTCTTGCTCATTTATGTTCTTGAAAACGTGCCTTAACAATCAAATAAATGCCACTTACTTCTACCTCAATCATTAATATTGTTCTTGAAAATGGCCTTAAGACATAAAAATAATTAATCTTAATTTACATACAAAGCCATACAATAACTAAAAAAAGTAATTAAATCACAGACTCAAATGCAAACAACCACCAGTATAGCTTTTGCTTTGGAATCATTGATTCAATGAGCTAGCACAAAAATAGTTTAAATCTACTATTCAAAAGAAATAGAAAAAAAATCTCATTTACACGCAAAACCATAAAAAAAATACTTAAAAAGTACCTCCAGTAAAAAAGACGGGAATGCAAGCAGGCTTACTGTCTCTTGAATATGTACAAACATACCCTAGAATGTTATTATTATTATGGATAAATATACATGGTTTTTATTCGTTTAGTTATGATCTAAAACATTTTTTTAGCACATAGTCACCACCTGTTTGGTTTATGTATTAATTATTACTCTAAAGGATTAAATATGTTTTAGAGGAAGTGAACTCACATTTTCGTGGAGGGATAGTCGGGATCCATCTAGAAAATAACACCCTCAATACAACCGAACGAGATTCGAACCTCAATCTCCTAGTCCATGGCAGTCTAGTCCAATACAATACTGAAGAGTTAAACAACCGAAGGGGGTTAACATATCTTAACACCAATCTTTAGTAGTAATAAGATAGTGTTCCGAGGGCACACAATAGGCCAATTAAGCCGAACAATGGAGCCAATTAGTGGCTAGGAGGGAGGGGAGGATGATGGCTGCATGTGTGGGAGGGTGGGGGTTGAGGGTCGGGGATGACTAGTGATGATACGAGGGCAGACAATTAGTTGATGTGGCGGC
>CABFVX010004747.1:7475-23182 GCA_902151425.1 Timema shepardi
AGGCCTGATTCTCCGTGTACTTTAGGCGGAAAGGCGTCAGCTTATCTTGCCAAAAGGAACTGTCACATTCGCTTTGCGCACTTGCGAACATGTCACTACGCTTTATAAAATTACCATTTAATTTAAATTTTACATCTGTTTTATGTAAAGACATGTTTTCTGTCTTTTTTCAAAATCTTTCGGGATAGCTGAGATTATCCTGCCTACCCTGACGCCTCTCTACTGATCATATCTGCGCAACTATTTGAGATAGGAAAAAAATTATTATTTTAAAGTTGTGATGGTATTAAAAATAAAAATAAATTATTTGAAATATAATATATGTTTATAAAACCGATAGTTTCAGAGATAAATACAAATATGCATAGTTTTTATGGGGGTATTTGAAATGTGAAATTGGTTGTTTTTCTCTTTGGTGGACATTAATTTTCCTCTTTTCTCAATGTTTATGCAACAATGTATGTTATTTCATTTCGTTATTTATTTCAAGGTAGGACGTAGAAACAATCTGTGTAGTGCCAATTATAATTTATTTTTTACAAGTTTCTTCCTTCAAATTTAATGGGAAGATATAAGTTGTGTCGAAGGTTTCTTGTGTTTCTTGCTGTGCGCGTGAGAAATGTTTTTAATTTAATGACTGTCCGTGGACGGTTACTTGAAAGTTAGTGCCTTAAGGCCCCACACTCACTGCCCGGGATCATTTTAACCCGATATTTGATTAATTTTAAAATACTGGCTTTAAGGAGTACAAAGGCTACTAATTATTAAAATTGCAGACCTCCGCGGGCAGTAGGTATCACGCAATGTTCACGATATAAAATCTCTTCATTATATATATAAAATAGATAAAATATGAATACGCGATATAAATTTAACTAATTTTGTCTGGCTTTCACGTAACGGGAAGGTATATATACAATATACATGCTATGGGCAAAGCCTGAGGTTTTACCAGCTCGCGAAATGACCGGCCACTTTTATCTTTAGCCGCCGACATAAGCTAAACCACAAATAGATAATATTTCTGGCTTTGGCCGGCCAGTTCTAGATTTGGATTTGGAAAACTGGCCAAATAACTAACTATGTAAAGTCTCTGACCTCCAGTTAAAGATTGACTCACTGATGCTAATCTTAATGACATTTCTTTATCAGGAATTGTTTCGGTTATTTCCTGTCTAGTAAATTCTACCGTCTATTTTATATATTACCACGTTTACAATTAACTTTAAGTTATATCCAGTTTAGGGGAAGGGTGGTGGTTGGGAGGGGATCAGGTTCACATCCAGTCTCCACGTTATAATGCTCGTTATCTTCATGTTAGTTCTCTGTACTCTGCCATCACTGCCACATAAGGAGGACAATGCTTCTATCTTACAACGATGATATCAGGTATTCTACCGTAATTACTACAACAATACACAATAGTTGGGGCTTGCTATCGGGCTGTACTTCACAAGTTTATCAAGCATTTTGTTTGCTGAAATTAGAAACAGTAGACCAATTTGACACAAGATATTGCCGTCGAGAGAACAAGAAGGTTTCAAATACAGGTCATGTTCTTTTCAGGTCGAACTTCAGCAAATAAGCTTCAGTTTTACAATCATTTTTTATTTTATCTATCAAATAGCCCGTGCATCGCGAGGATTTCGTATCTTTGGTTGATTCTTGAGTCAGTTAGGGTTTGCTTCTTTTTATTTTGTTCAAAGCGTTTTCCGAGAGACACAACGCGAAGATGACCTTACATGTCCGTGTGGGTGAGTTTTGGTTGGCAGGCCTTCTTTCTTACTGCCATCTGGTTGAGGAGTTTTGGTTTGCAACCCCCCCCCCCCTTTTTACCGCCATATGGTTGGTGAAATTTTGTTGGCAAGCCCTGAATTTTCTCTCCTTTTTATTTTAATGCCAATTAGTTGGAAAATAACACATGGAATTGGGAATAAAACATTGGACGCTTTTTAGAGCATTGGTGCACTTATCCGAAAGTCCCGGGTTTGATTTTCCCATTAAGGTGTCGTTTTTAAACCTTTTTTTTTTGTATCCTGTCGTACTACCCTTTCGGTTTTTACGAATATGAACCAATCACGAAAATCTGTCAGGAATCAAGAAGGTTGAGTCTAGATTAAGTGTACCCTCATTAGAGTTAAGGGAAAGTTAAAATCCCTTAATGAAAACCCTCCCGACGTGGATTTAAGCCATGATCTACCTGTCACAGGTAGTGAGAGTCGTGCCTTAAACCATACGGCCAATTATTCGGGTGTCCCCTCCCCAATCCAATAATTGATGTAGGACGCGAGTTATTAACCTGATAACTCTTAGAGGCCACTTTTTATAGGAAGACAGTCAACAAAATTACTAACTCTACCTTCAAGCCCTCATATGTCAAGTCATGCGTTGTGCAAATGTCACTTTTTGAGAGAAGATGTTATCAATACCTATAAAATAACACTAATAATATAGTAACACGTTGTCAGTGTTGACGAAAAAATATACCGTAGTTATTAAACTGTCATTTATATCAAAATGGGATTGTACATACTCACTTTTCTTTATAAGCAGTGCCCGGAATTTTAACACCAAAAAATGATTTAAAAAATACTACAAATATCTGCTACACAAGTAATAGCTACCCCCTTTCAACGCAGCTTTCTCCAGCTTATTTGCAATGTCTGAAACTTACAGCAAAGAGAATACATAGCTAATTGTATACATTATCTTCTCACACGAACAGGTGTGTACGGACAAAATATATGCACAGTAAAACATCGGTAATATTTTAACATATAGGTTGTAGGTAGGCCTACTTATTTAACTTAAATGCTTAAAATTACTCAATAAAACCTAAAAATGACTCAAAAATCACACAAGCCAACAAAATTCGCCCCCAACAAAAAAAAAAGACAAAAAATGAGCTATAAAACTCTGAAACAGCCAGGAGATTATGAACAGATTATATGTACTTTTGAGCTTGTTATGCGCCAAAATTAATATGACGTCATCAAATTCTGGGCTCTGTAACTATAAGTAACATCATTCCGGTATATCCTGGGGTAGCCACGAAATGTATTGCATAATTATCTCGGGAAATCCTTTACTTCAAATAAACATAAAAATATTAATTTATTGTTTTTTAATTAATTTTAAAATGTAATCAAAATTTCAAAATTCCGGCTTCAAGGTGCACATGTTTGGGCTTATTGGCTAGTCATATTTTATTTCACACCTCTGAATGCGGTAGATGTCACGCATTGCTCATGACGGACACACAAACTCTTCGTTTCTTTAATAGAGAAGGTCGAAGTTTGTTGGTGCAATTATTAGACATTAAATCTGGTGTTAATACTAGTAAATATTATAACTGCCCCGTGAGTTAAGTGGATCATACCAGTCACTACCAACTTCACCAGGAATCTCGTGGTCTAGGACATCAAACTATCAATAGACTGAACTATCGGTGACGGAGAGCACTAGTTTCGAGCCTCGGCTGGGTGGGACTGAGGTGTTCTCACACATAGCATCTATAGCTCCAGTTGTTTCATACCCTCTTAGCTCTAATGTGAGTGCACTCCCTATAAACTGCCCTCCTCACCTCTATCTAATGGGTCTGGATGGGATTTGAACTCCAGTCTACTGATTAGAAGAAAAGTTTCGCAACTTATTATTATTATTATTATTAGCACCGCGTCTTACTACCTGTTCGGGTTATACGCACTTACGCTAATGTGTAATGGTAGGGTGATTGTGAGATGAAATGAAGGACCTACAGTTTAACGTGGAATCCGAACCACGGTGGAGGCCTGGCATTCCTCACATTCACAAGATGTCTTGTCAGAGGTGAAGGAAGGGTTTGGTATTTCGCAACTTAATTTTGTTTGGTGTCATAGCTACTCTTTAGCACGTTATTAGATTAACTTTTCAACCAGATCTTTTTTTTAAAGCTTGTAGCTTACTAAAGATAACAGAAAAGGGGGCCTTAATTTGTAGTGACGGCCATATCATGGCCCTTAAAGAGCTATGCTTGCTCCTTCAAAGTCTGTTAATATTAAATTTCACAACAATGTACAGTACACTCTGTTTACGGTTAAAGTTTATAATATTATTACCTTGATGGGCCAATTATGGCTCGATCATTCATCTTAGATCCAACATTGATTCTTTGGTACAAAGAAAACTGGATCGGACACGTCCTTAGGAGGAACATTCTTCTGAATGACGTCGTAGAACGAAAGGTTGAGGGAAAGGGAAGCTTAGGAAGAAGGAGGATACAAATACTAGATGGCTTGAGAGAAAGAAGACAATTCTGGAAGCTGAAGGAGGAGGCAGAAGAGGACAAGGAGGAACATTGTTCTAAGTTTACTAACAAAATTAATGGCCCTGTTGTGAGACAGAACAACTAATAATAATAATAATAATAATAATAATAGCGGAGTCAAACAGGTAAAGATTGCTACCTTGAAAACTAAATGGAGTATACACAATAAAATAAATACTTACCCCTTTTAATAAAGCATGATTCTTTGATTGTATTTCAGGCTAGGTATATTTATAACATCCTCACTGTTGAAAGGTTCAATTGTGGATAAAGGTTGAGTTCACCAAAATATGTGTGCTGTATGGATATCGTCATCAAATAACATGTTAAATACTAAATTCTAACAAATGGTATTATAATAAAATTGGATTTAATAATTTTTATTGTAACGTGTTAGATGCATTTTAACACTACATGAAGCCCTATAATGGTTTACAACTATAACTACTAGATCTAATAAGTTCTAATAATGTGGGGCAGATATAGACTCACTGCGCGACATCACAAGAGGGAGACGCCCAATTCCCTTCAAAACTGCCCCAGCGAACGAGGCAGCTCGGCTTCGAGGACCAACACACAAACATCTAACACCTTGACCAGACGACGAGTAAATAAGAGAGGTTTCATTCGGGGTGTTGCCAACAGCCATTGGCGAGCGCTAGTGGTCGGGTGGCTTGATCTTAGAAGATTACCACCCCTCTTCGTACTTGGAGATAACCTTGCCAAATTTTATCAGTCCCACTGGTATATAACAACCTGTCCTCAGTTCATGTATATCTATTCTATTGTAACCTTTCGTCGGAGGAACTGCTGGAAGATATTCACGAGCATCTGCTAAGACTACGTACTGAAGACCACAATGGTCGAGGCGTCTGTGTCACCTCGCTGCAGAGCAAGCTACGGCGGATACTATAAGTGTTGAGGGATATTGTAATCTTTATTGAGCTTTGAGTTCTATCATTCTATGTTCATATGACTTAGTTTTGTATGTAAGTACTATTGACTTGTTTCCCTATGCCCTTAAGGAATAGTTTACTATGGTAAGTTTGAGCTCTATCATTCTATGTTCATATGACTTAGTTTTGTGGGTCAGTACTACTGACTTCTTTCCCTATGCGAATAAAGCATATAATAGCCCCATGGCTTCTTTGGTGCTAACTGACAGTTCACAGCTGTCACTTCTGACAGTCAACATTTAGGTATATACCTAAAATTTTGACCGTCAGAAGTGACAGCTGCTAAACACATGTTTTTGCATATCACATGGTTCGGCGTAATTTAGTCTGGTAACTTTTCAAAGCTTTTAGCCTGTCAGCTGTGAGCTGCCAGTCAGCACCAAAGTAGCCATGGGGCTTCTGTAGCTTATAATAATAGGCTTTATGATCTTTTTTTTAGATGTTTATTAGACTTAGTCGCAAATATTATGGTCAAAATTAGGTTCCTTAGACTGTATGACCATGCTGCGGCTAGTTTAAAGAATATAATCTAATAATGGAGGATCTCAGGTTATCTATCGCTTTGTTTCATGACCTAATTGGGTCTGTAACTGACAATTGTCTCTGATGTGTCTTAACTGTGTACTGGAATGTGGTGTGCAACCTGTGGAAATGCTACTTGTCCATAGTAGTGGCCCGCGGGGTTTTGGCTATTGTGTACGGTCCCCTTGTGGTGCCTTAGCATTAGTTAAAAATGATCACTATTTAGGTTAGTAATATTGTCCCTTAGTAGGATTACAGAATAAATATATTATTGATTGCTCAGACAGTACTATTTAAAAATTTACCGGACCTAGTATCTGTAGCGCCTAGATGCCTGGCAGTTCACCGTTTACTAGTTGTAAAATAAAAGTTTCTCTTCTAGTAGCTTATAACATTGTAATGTCAAACTCTCTATGGTGTTAACCCGATCCAGCTAGCTCATGTTAATTAACGCCCTTGTAGCTCCTTAAACGGGGACTAAATCTGTGTGGCTTAGTTCTTTATATTTGAAATTATGTGTTGTAACCATTGTTTAAGCAAGATAATATAAACGGTTACTATAATATAAATATCTCTATTAAGGAGCATCAGGTGTGAAGCACCCAGGTACACCCTATAACCCACACATAAAGGTCATAGGTGTAAATAAGAAAACTTGCAGCTCTTTAAAGCAGGACAATTACTAGATCATCAAATAGGATGAAAGGTAGCAACTCTAAGGCAATATAAATAAGTGACGGTAATCAAATCTAATTACAAAATTATCATAGATAATTCTACTCCAATCAGCTGACTGTGAGGCTTCCAACTACAACATATAAGTTCAAATATAAAGAACTAAGACACATAAATTCAGTCACAGCTTAAGGAGCTATAAGAGCGGTAATTAACATGAACTACTAGTAAGACTGTAGTAACGATAATAACATGGAGGGAGCGAGGTCTACTTTTCACAGAACTACTAGTAAGACTGTAGTAGCGATAATAACATGGAGCGAGGTCTACTGTTCTCAGAGCTACTAGTAAGACTGTAGTAACGATAATAACATGGAGCGAGGTCTACTGTTCACAAAGCTACTAGTAAGACTGTAGTAAAGATAATAACATGGAGCGAGGTCTACTGTTCACAGAGATACTAGTAAGACTGTAGTAACGATAATAACATGGAGCGAGGTCTATTGTTCACAGAACTACTAGTAAGACTGTAGTAACGATAATAACATGGAGGGAGCGAGGTCTACTTTTCACAGAACTACTAGTAAGACATGGAGTAACGATAATAACATGGAGCGAGGTCTACTGTTCACAGAACTAATAGTAAGATTGCAGTAACAATAATAACATGGAGGTTGTGAGGTATACTGTTCACAGAACTACTAGTAAGACTGTAGTAACGATAATAACATGGAGCGAGATCTATTGTTCACAGAACTACCAGTAAGACTGTAGTAACGATAATAACATGGTGGAAGTAAGGTAAACTTTTCACATTGCTTCTATTTATAAGAGATATATTTTATAGATGCTGACAGAAATCAAATATTTGAAGCTCAAGTACTGAGACACGATTCAAATACATCATCTGGCTACGAGGGTAAAGCAAAAAAGGATGATTGTAAACAGGGCTTGTTGTCGAACCGAGACCAAAGCCGGCTGTAAACACACTCCCTCGGCCCATGATGGCGTCACTGCTCACTAGCTGAGAGTCGCGGTGCCTCACACGGACCACGGAACCGATCATTACCTGGATGCAGCGACTACATAGTCCCACCGCTTGTCTAGGAGCCAGCACTCCCCCCCTTTTCGTTATTTGAAGGTCAGCCAGCCTCCCTGGTCCAGCCCAGTTCACACTACCTGCGTCCTTTAGTTCCATCCAACTCCATGTTGGCGCCACCGGCATCACCGCTAAGACACGACGGAAATAAATCGTGTTGCGGGTTTAATTCACCTTAGTGGTCTGTCTGGTGTCTGGTGACTAGCTTTGGGGATCATAACAATGACAAATAGGTACACGTGTAATAGCAGGGAGTTGGGGGTAAAGTGCCCAAAACGTAAACTCTTATATATATATATATATATATATATATATATACTGTATCCCCATGGCTTCCTTGGTGCTGACTGGCAGCTCACAGCTGACTTCTGGCAGTCAACATTTAGGCATATACCTAAATTTTGACTCTCAGAAGTGACAGCTGCTAAACACATGTTTTTGCAGATCAGATTGTTTGGCGTAGGGGTACATAATTTGGTCTGGTAGCTTTTTAAAGCTGTCAGTCAGCACCAAAGAAGCCGTGGGGCTACTGTATATATATATATTCTAAATATAAAAATCTGTTTGTATTGACTGACTGCATAGACTGTCGTTTTTTACGTTTTTTATTTACAATTGAGCCACTAGGAGCTCTGAGGAGGCAAGTAAGAGAACCATCCCACTTCCTAACATATTAGCATAATTACGAGTAGTATATACAAGTACAATCCTAAAGGGTAGTGAGACGTGGGGCTAAAACATAATATCTTAGCCGTATCTAAATATCATATTCTTTAAATTGAGAATTTTCCTAAATGGTTTTCCACTCTCCCTCCACGCAAATGCGGGTTCATTTCCTCTAATTCAACCTTACCCATTCCTATTCCATTATATTACTTAGTACTTAAAGCGTATAACCCGAACGGGTAGTAAGACGCGGTGCTAAATATTATTATTATTAAATTGAGAAATTAGACTTGGATACAGGAATCGAACCCAGGACGTTTGTCTTATTAAGTCAATGCTCTAACCACCATGTAATTTTCCAATTTAATGATTATGAAGTTTAGATGCGACTTTAGGCTTATCCGTAAACACCAAATATAATAGCTTGGCTATTTAATCCACGGTAATATTTTAGCCTGGAAATTGACTAGAAATTAAAAACTAAATTACCTTTTTTTATGACCGTATCTTACTACCCATCAGGTGTCGCCAATGTACTAATTACACTAATGGTTTAGGGATTATGAAAGCTTAATTTGAGAAGAAATACACCCGCATTTGCGTGGAAGGAGAGTGGAAAATAATTTAGGAACAAAACCTCAGTACACCCGACTGGGATAGAAACCTGATCTCCGTGTCTTCGGCAGCTTAGTCCATCACAAGATTAGCGCGTTAGACCGCGCAGCCACCGAAGCGGGTCAATAAATTACTAATAATACATTAAGTAAAGGGGATACTGGACCCCCGCTCTCCCGTTTAGCACAGTCCTGTTCTTTAACAGCATAACAAGAAATATTATTTTCCGTATCGAAGGTGACATAGTGTAAGGCGTCACACTCGTGTTAGTTTGTATTGCCAGTGACGGGGAGTCCAGAGTTTGAGTTGAGTCCCGAGCAGTATTACTGAGGGGGCGTTTTCCTCAATTATTTCCCCCTCTTCCTACACCGGAATTTGGACAAACTTACATTAAAACTGTTTATTACTCATCTTTACAACATTATCGTTTTTAATGTATGCGTATGTACTAGATGGGTTTTAAAAAATTCTCAAACTCACCGAATTTATGTTGTGAAATATTTACTTGTACCTATTTGCTAATATCATGACTGTGCTGAACGCCGCTGGAATTTTAGAAACATTTTCAAAAAACATCTATCGTCAAGAAATTATCCGTATGCTTGCCTGTGAGTCTTCTAAATATCTTAAAAAGTGAATTAAATAAAAATTGTAAACTTTTCTTACTCAATAAAACTCCCTAGGGGTGATCTCAATTTTAATCTATTTTATATTAATTTAAATTCCCGATTTTAAGTGTTTGGTGGATGGGGTGTGGGGGAGGAGCAAAGGCAAGACAGGCCCATTAGTGCAGTGTCTCTTAAAACTTTTGCCAGTCGCGTACCCCTTCAGGGGCAAGGGTCTTACTAACGCCACCCTTCCATCTCCCTCCTCCCCCCCCCTTCCCCGTCCTTGCAACTTCTCCTTGAGGTTATGTTTCTTGTCGGATTCTCTCTACTTGCGCTGTTACAAGTGGTGCAACCAGGTTCTACTAACCAACCTTTAGTTAACTGTGAATTATCGAACACAATTAGTTTGGGAAACGTAAATTAATAATTACTCTCCTCAGCATAGTCTAAGGGTGTTGGATTAAAATTAAGGGTTAGGTGTATCCGAACACTGTTTGGGTTGAGATGCTCGAATTTGAACTTTTAAACTGATAAATAAAACGGTTTTGTTCTTCTACTTATCGCCGTGAGTCCTAGCTTATAAAAACCATCACTTCATTTTAAGTAGTCAAACTACCTTTATTTTGAAATTAATTTTATGTTCACTGTATCCTATTAACCATTAGGGTCATTCGCTTATATTAATTACGCTAAACGAATGGAGATCAGGAAAGTAAAAGTTTAAAGAAAATGTATCACCATTTAAGTGGAGGGAGAGGGGAAATCATTTAAAAATAAAGAGCATAGGTAGATTGTGCACCGCTAGTGACTCAAGGCCACCATCGACATATCCCTTCCCAGGTGGATTGGGGACCGCTATCTTGTAGTACTATCTTCCTTCCAAGGTGGATTGGGGACCGCTATCTTGTAGTACTATCTTCCTTCCAAGGTGGATTGGGCACCACTATCTTGTAGTACTATCTTCATTCCAAGGTGGATTGGGGACCGCTACCTCGTAGTACTATCTGCCTACCAAGGTGGATTGGGCACCGCTACTTCGTAGTACTATCTTCCTACCAAGGTGGATTGGGCACCGCTACCTTGTAGTATTATCTTCCTCCCAAGGTGGATTGGGCACCACTATCTTGTAGCACTATCTTCCTTCCAAGGTGGATTGGGCACCACTATCTTGTAGTACTATCTTCATTCCAAGGTGGATTGGGGACCGCTATCTTGTAGTACTATCTTCCTCCCAAGGTAGATTGGGCACCGGTATCTTGTAGTACTATCTTCCTCCCAAGGTGGATTGGGCACCACTATCTTGTAGTACTATCTTCATTCCAAGGTGGATTGGGCACCGCTATCTTGTAGTACTATCTTCCTCCCAAGGTAGATTGGGGACCGCTACTTCGTAGTACTATCTTCCTCCCAAGGTGGATTGGGCACCGCTATCTTGTAGTACTATCTTCATTCCAAGGTGGATTGGGGACCGCTACCTCGTAGTACTATCTTCCTCCCAAGGTGGATTGGGGACCGCTACCTTGTAGTACTATCTTCCTTCCAAGGTGGATTGGGCACCACTATCTTGTAGCACTATCTTCATTCCAAGGTGGATTGGGGACCGCTACTTCGTAGTACTATCTTCCTCCCAAGGTGGATTGGGGACCGCTATCTTGTAGTACTATCTTCCTCCCAAGGTGGATTGGGCACCACTATCTTGTAGTACTATCTTCCTTCCAAGGTGGATTGGGCACACGCTATCTTGTAGTACTATCTTCCTCCCAGGGTGGACTAGGCACTGCTATCTTGTAGTACTATCTTCCTTCCAAGGTTGATTGGGCACCGCTATCTAGTAGTACTATCTTCCTTCCAAGGTGAATTGGGCACCGCTATCTTGTAGTACTATCTTCCTCCCAAGGTGGATTGGGCACCGCTATCTTGTAGTACTATCTTCCTTCCAATGTGGATTGGGCACCGCTAACTTGTAGTACTATCTTCCTCTCAAGGTGGATTGGGCACCGCTATCTTGTAGTACTATCTTCCTTCCAAGTTGGATTGGGCACCGCTATCTTGTAGTACTATCTTCCTCCCAAGGTGGATTGGGCACCGCTATCTTGTAGTAGGAAATACTTTGCAGAGAATCTAACATACATCTGGATGGCTTATACTGAATTGAAGCCTGGTGGCGATTTATTGTATTTATTTCCAATTAATAATATACTATGGCATGCCCAATCGACCTGTTTACAATTTATTCTGGTAGAGTCGATGGTGCCCACCTCGTAACCGGCAATCGAGTCCACAATGACAGCGATGTGTTAGACTATGTGACTGCCGATGCGGTTGCTATCATCGAAATTATTTGTGATTCTAAACTAATGTGATTTAATTCTAAGGAAGGCAGGACTCCGTTTCCTAAATTGGTTATCGGTGGAATATTTGGTGTTGAAAAATTGTCAATGACTTTTAAAAGACAGGAGTAGGCGGATCTTGTGTTCCCTACTCGCTTGGGAGTGCTATGAGAAGCCAATTTATGGAAAAATATACCTCGATTATACTGTATGGTTGTGAGCTTCGGTTTTCCGGTTGACATCGAGACGAAACCTATTGTTCATTTTACCAAGATCATTAGAAAACGTCGCGGGCTTAAGAAACATTAAATTGAAGTCAGATTATTTAAAAAAATAATCGCTTTGGTCTTGTTCAAATTCCAGCTGGGTTGTGTGAGTGGTCTCTCCAAAATTGTGTCCCATTCTACCATCAAGCAAATTTGAGTGCATTTTCGTTAAATTATCCCTTCCCCCAACCCAACTCAGTAGCATATTTGAAACGCTTATAGGCCGGATAGGTAGTAAGGCATGGTGTGATTCTTTTTTAACTAAACCCGGTATTGTGTTGTATCTAACAATCATAGATATAAGATACAAGTATTGTGTTGTATCTAACAATCATAGATACAAGATACAAGTATTGTGTTGTATCTAACAATCATAGATACAAGATACAAGTATTGTATTGTATTTAAATATCATAGATACAAGATACAAGTATTGTATTGTATCTAACAATAGGAGATATAAACTACAAGCATTTTATGGTATCTAACAATCATGGATACAAGTTAAAAGTATTGTACTGTATCTAAC
This sequence comes from Timema shepardi, assembly GCA_902151425.1. NCBI lineage: Eukaryota > Metazoa > Arthropoda > Insecta > Phasmatodea > Timematidae > Timema > Timema shepardi. The sequence continues at coordinate 20,048 of CABFVX010004747.1, forward strand.
AATCGTGGATAATATTTACAAGTATTGTATCTAACAATAGTCGATTTAAACTATAAGTATTGTATTTTTTTAAATGTGTCGATACTAGCTGCATTACAATTGTTTTTAAGACGAAGTTAACTATCTTCACTAACTTTGAGTATAATCTACAAGTTTGAGCTTGTAGTTAACCAGCCCTGAATGGTATTCAACAAGCACAGACCTGTCTACGACAAGCACACACTCCTCAGACTTGTACAGTACTTGCGCTCAGCCATAATGAGCTCGTCCTCGAGACAGTTAGTTCACACAGCGCCCACACACCAGCAGCACCAGCTACCGACTCACGGAGCAGTAAGCTTGGCGTGGTCGAGGTTATACATCATCACAGTTTAGTAATATGATTGTGCTACAGGTGTTAGCAACTGAAACACCCTTCTCATTTAACACCGGCTCGCGGCACTTCTAACAGAGACTGAATTACACACAACCATCATCATCATCATCATAACTATCGGGCTGCATTTCTTGGCGGCTAGAAGACTGTGCATCACTACAACTATTTCGTTAAAATAAATAACACACGCGAAGGATTGTGGAAATATTCTCCTGCGTGCCTGGAGTTTATTAGATATTTTCATTTATTTCAAGAGATTATTATAGAGTAAGTTTAGATTTAATTTCAAGCTTAATACGCCGCTCAACTAAGTGGTTATGTATTTAGACTTGATATGAATATACGATTGACGATACGAATAACGATTTTATTTTATCTTGGCGCCTCAATAATGGCTCAGCTCAATCTACAAATATACCGTGAATTATACGGATAATATGTATTACTATTATGTAATTATGGCTTTACTTTATTTCTTTAATTGTAGGGCTAGTTAGGTTGTATAGAGGTCTACTGTATGGTAAGTAAGATAGCAAAATATAACAGAAGCAAGAAATGTATAATAAGTAGAACATTGCAGGGCTTTTGTTGAAAATAATTATATTGCGTACCTTAACGATAATATATTTATAAATCAAGAAAACATTCCTCCAGGCATATGCACGGAGCATGGCCATGTGCTACATTGTTGGAAATATCCCGGAGAGAAAGAATAACCCGCCCAGAGGAAATGGGAAAGGAAAAGAAAACAAGGAATATTTGGAAATCCTTAATAAATAGAAGGGTTAATATGATCGTCCACATAATCAGACTTGATAGTTTGAATAAGTTAATAATTAATTATAATTATCATAGAAGGATAGGTTGAAGGGAAAAAATGTCAAATAAAGAACAATAATGGGATGAAATGAATCAGATAGCGGAATATGTTGGCAAGAACAAATATATACCTTGGAGGGGCAGAACTGGAGTTACAGCAAACAATCGGTAAGCTGATGGGTAGTAAAACAATGTAATGACAACACAGGGCTGCAATAAGAACAACAAAACCACTGTTATGAATATTCTGTAAATTGAAATATGACACCTCCACACGGGAATCGAACACGGCACCTTTGGTTTAGTATGTCAATGCTCTAACCACTGAGCTATCCAGGAGTCGTCCCGTGTCAGGGTCATTCTTCATTCGAATTTTAAGACAGAGTCTGTGATGGACTAAACCAAAGGTCCTGAGTCCGATTCCCGTGTCCCGGTGTCATTTTTCAATTGGAAGAATATGATATTTATATGCGGCTATAACCATCATTATCAATAATTATAATAGCTATTTATTCCATCATTGTTGTGAAGCTAGAACTTGCGCTAAAAATATTTACGCAGGGGCTAAAGATAAAAAATACCTCCAGGTGCAGTTTAAAATTAGAGTAAAAATCATCGGGGTTGCCCCCTTAACTTGCTGGGAGTAAAAAGTATGTTTTTGTGTATTGATAAAACATTTAAAATCTTTCTCCTAGAACTAAAATTGGGATGGAAGAGAACAAGTGCTAGGGTAAATGTTTTTTGAATTTTTTTTTACTAACATTTGTTTTACACAATAAATAAAATTGTTCTTGAGCTGATACGGTTAAATTTTCCAAACATGGTTTTATCTTACCAGTTATTTAGTATTTGTCACCCCGCAATTTGATGGGAAACATTTTTCTTCAAATAAAAAAAAATATTTTCTATCACACATCAGTATGATGATGTATTTCAAAAGCTGTTTGTATCACAATGTGTGTATCATACATGTCAAACTTGCAGTCATATATATAAGGGGCTACTCTCGTTTTAGTAGTGATAAGAAACTAAGTTAGAATTACTTCTACGTCATCTTAAGGCTTTGGTCCTTTTCGTTTGGCCTGGAAATGCAGAGCTATGGGAACAAACGATTATCTTCAATAATTTGTATTGTTTTGCAACGGTTTGTTCAAAAATAGAGGTATATTGACCAAGTTATAATTCGTATATACGCACCACTTCTATAATTTTAGCTCGTGAGTCGTGTTGAACTCGAGCGCCGAGGACGGGGAGATCGAGGTTCGAATCTCGGTCGGGTGAACTGGGGGTGGTTTTTCCTAAATAGGTTTCCACTCTCCCTCCACGAAAATGCGGGTTCACTTCATCTAATTCAACCTTCCCAATTCCCAATATATTAGCGTAATTAGTACTTAAAGCGTATAACCCGAACGGGTAGTAAGACGCGGTGCTAATTATTATTATTATTATTATTATTATTTTAGCTGTGATCAAATATCGATAAAATTGACATTTTTCAATAGAAAACTGCCGGCTTGATAACGAAAAATAAGAAAATGTAACCATTAATAAACATCAATACATTATCTAAGAAGGGGTGTTGACAATATTAACATAAAAATTCCATCTCGTTCTCAAGAAAACTATTATTTCCAAACGTATGCATTTTTCCTCAAGACCTGTCCAGTAGCTAGCGCCATCTATGGTTCCTGTGATTCGTCTGTTCTTGTTGGCGCGGAAGGATATTTTAGTCGGTTGTGAAGCAACGCCATGCCTCTCAACCTCCCACCAACCAACCCACAAAATAGTTTTTATACTTGCACTCGACAGGTCCAAGGGCCTTAAACCAACAACCAGAAGGTAGGTTAGGTGCGATCTATCTGTCCGGAGCTGTTAATGTCACCTGCACAATCTGGTAGAGTTCCCATAGACTAAGGGAGCTCGGGGGTGGGGGGTGGGGG